>JAGDQP010033542.1:0-18858 GCA_022664845.1 Lepisma saccharinum | reverse complement strand
ATTATTATTATTATTATTATTATTATTATTATTATTGTAAGCGTGCCTTTTGAACCTGCACGGCAAAATTACTGCATAAGATGTTATCGCTTCTTTCATTTTTCTTCGATTCCTTATTTCGTATATTAGGCGGTACTCATTTGTCTAAGGCGTTGAAAAAAGAAATTACCACGTGCACTTTGGTGTAAACAATTTACTATAATTGAGAAAGTTGTTTCCAAAGATCAGTTAAAACCTGAACTTAATAATATTTTCCTTAATTTTTAAGCTAGTAGGATGATGGTGAAGATGTTACGTTGTCGAGCCGACCGGGTAGCCGTGCGATGTATGACGTTAGGACCACTGACTTGAAGGTCCCGGGTTCGAGTCCCGGTAGGGGCATGGGTGTGGATTTTAACTAGAGCATGACGGATAATCGTGACGGCCCGAAGTCAAAGTTACTAGACTGGCTCATATAACATAAAGTTTACCAAAGTTTTTGTTACGTTGTGGACTTCTCAGTACTATAGCCAGCTAACATCAGTTCAAACACTGATGTAGCTAAGGGACTTTTCGTGAATAACCCAATAGTGACTTCTCTTACTACATGTAGATTTCAAAAGAATGTGGAAGCAAACCCACCAAGTCGTTTACGGTGAGAAAGATTCCAAACACCTCTGTTACAAAAAAAAAAGAAGAAGAAAAAAGGTGATTTACGAATTTTGGTTGGAGAAGGCAAAATAAAGTCTATGGGCGTTAAGAGAGTAATTAATAACACATCACTGACTTGAAGTATTCATTTCAAGTATTCATATGTCTCAGAAAGAAACTCTATAGCATTTCTTAAACAGCTTTTGGGCAGCGTAACGTGTGGAGTTATTGTTATCGTGGCAGATTTCCAACCAGACCGCCTGGGTTTGATTCCCAACTAGGTAGTGCTTTTTCGCATAAAATGGTGACTGCTAACAGAGATTCATCTCCTGGTGGAGAACTACGAGGGAAGATGGGATAACCTCGTTGATGAGGATAAGAGAATAAACAGTGTATGCGTTCTTTAGCATGATGAAATCCAATGTAGTTTTCATGTTTTTCATTGGTCTGTCTCTTCCTCTCTTTCATGACATTTTTATTTTCGTTTAGTCGTTTCTTTCTCTTCTATCTCTCTTTCTCTTCTTTATACTTTTTTTCTCTTACTCATTGCTTCTCCCCCACCACATACACATATACGCATACTCCTTTTGTATGTGTGTTTTCATTCTATCTGTGGGGATTGTTATAAACACTAGTTCATTAGTGTTGTAATTATTATAACGCTATATTCGCAATAGGAGAAAGCATCAGTGACATGTTCGGAACAGATAAATTTTCAGAAATTGGTATAAACTAGCCCCCGTTTTGTTTATTTTCGGAGGAGAAATATATTTTGTTATATTCGTTTGGCTCAAAGCTCGTTTTCATCCTACAATTTATCAACATACCATTAAATGTGCTTTATTCACGTTTGAAGTGTGGAACATGAAATGTTTGCTATGCTCATAAGAAATATGCCAGTTTTGATTTTGAACATATACTACAACTTTTCATTTTGATACAGTTTGGACTTGTAATCTTCGCTGTTTCGGTTAGAAATTTAGTAGAAAAATCATCATTCATTCATTTTCTTTTTATGTTCGATTTTCATTCGTTGTCTGGAATGGAGAGTATGGCCTACGATACCTACTGCGTTTGTTACAATGTATTTCGAACCAGTACGTTCAATGAAACTCACCGAATTTGCGACCGAATCACGTGCACATAAATTATGTGTGTTAACCTTTCCTTATTTTAGATGTGTGTCAGAACTCTTCTGTTCCACTGGAAATCTGACCACCAACTTTGGTCGCCATTTTGAAATTGACTGAATGAGTTTTGAAATCACCAGTCTATATATTCGAATTGCCTTAACATTATATAAAATTCAACAGCCCTTTTTATCTCACTTTTGAATTTCTGGGAACTGTACAACATAATGTTAGGTTCTTTTGATTTTTACTACGTTTACTTTCGATATTTTTACCTGTTCTTTTTCTTCTTCTCCGTCCCCCTTTCTCTGTCTCTCTCTCTCTCTCCGTTCCTCTAATTTTTCTGTCTATCGGTTTCCATTTTTCCTGTGTTTAAATTTCTCCCTGTATCATCTTATATACACTGTTTCATCTCGCTTTTATTCATTTATTTTGTCGATACTAATACGTGTATATTAAGGAAAAAGTTGTGCTTATGTTGTTTCCTGATTTTAGTTACGTCAAATAGATGGAGGAAAGGGAAGTGATGGGTCTCTTTACCGGACACGATTATAGGATCAGAAGGTGTTAATTCGTTGGCTTAGCTGCACGGCGTTCACAGTCGCAATTTTACTGATGCGAAGTGTAGAATGAAGTATGTTTACACGTAGAATGAAGTACGTAGAAATTATAACTTGATACTGGTTTACTTTTAGATAAAACAAAAGAGCCTCTAAAGGAGAAAGAAGTCAAAGATACAAAATAGAAAATAAAATTAAAAAATACTGCATACTACTTTATGTAACAAACGTGAATATTCTAACAATGATCTAGAATTCCCAAATAGCTTGAAGGAAGAATTAAATGTTTTTGAACATGGTGTGGTGAAAATCAGTTAAAATTTTAATGAAAGCTAGTATTTTTTTCTAGATTTTTCGCAAACGCTGTTAAAGTTGTACTCTCAAATCCTTGTTATATAACGAAGGAGATCGGAAAGGTCGTCATCTTGCGGTTTGCAAGGGATTTAATTTTATCCTTAGTCGGGGTTAGGATAATTGTAGATTGTCCCCTATAGTCACTTCTGAAAAGTGCTCACTAAGAATTTTAAACACTAAGGTGTTCACCTATCTTAGCCGCAATTATTCTTTGTAATTTTCTCACTTTGTGTTACAAGCAAGAAGAGATAGGCATGCTTTCATCTGAAAAGCAATTTCAGAGTTATTGTGTGGTATGATTAAGAAATTCTACACACTAAATTCGGAAGAGCGGAATTACGCTTGAATTGAACGGAATATTTCATCTTGCGATAGCGAAAATGGAGACAGGTCTTTCAGGGCGAATTTTCATTGGAGAATATTTGATAAATTTGCGCTCGAGAAAAGATGTGATCTATGCGAATGGATTCTTCTCGATGAAAATGTAATCCATTTAGGTGAATTTTCAATCGTAGTCCAACGGAAATTTTCAGCCTTTGAGATGAAATTTTCTTTTTTTGAAAATGAGAAGTACGTAATACAATGTTGAAAATGCACAGAGACGCAAAAGAAAGCTTAGGAAAAAAAGTAATGTTCTAAGGAATGAGAAAGAGAAAAGAACTTCACTTTGGTGGAATTTGAACCCAGCCGCAAGGTCAGCGATCCAACGCTCTAACGCCTACGCTAGCCAGAAAAATGTTAGATAACGACTTCGGACGGGTCTTTATTGCCCATCAGGTACTTGAGAACAATGTATTTTTATTGTGCATACCTTCTTTCTGGCGTCTTCTGGTATATTGTTGTCACTGGGTAAAGTTTTTAGGTCGTCCGTTCTCATTTTTAACTAAATGCGATTAACTTCACAATTGGGCTGGGTCTTTTCGCGATAAAAAAATTGCGAACAACAAACTTGACTAGTGTCATAGTTAGATTGTGAACCACTTAAAAGGATGAGAATCGCTGCTTGAATTTTGAGGAGTAAATGCCATCCGTAAAGCATCGGAATTCCATTTCAACAGATCACCACACTGTGTATTCAAAGCGAGAGTTTTACGTTAAAAACAATATTTTCGACCGAAATTCAATAAGTTTCACTAACAACTCTTTCTCATCGAATCAAGAGAGAATATTTTCCACTCCTCTCATTTAGTGTGTAGAAAATTATCTAGCTGTAATTTGCATTATTACGATCGCAATTTTCGTGTTTAGAAACCTCTGTCATATTGTAAGTGACACTGGGTGTGACAAAAACAGCTGGTTTTAGTGGAGAAGTTTGACAGATTTTGAAACTATAAGAAACAATTATAGGTAGAGCTTATTACATATTTATCTTGTTTTTAGCAAGTGTTTTACAGATGGAGTGGGCAAATCAGTAAATAATCTGTAAAAAATATTAATATACAAATCAAGTGAACAATGATTTTCTATGTAGTCAAAATATTGAATATGCATATGTTTACACAAATTACAATCATCCATAAATGCTTTTGGTGACTTATTTTCCCAGAACACTGTTTACTTACTTAAGCTCGAATTTAAGATTCAGGTTTATCTATCATATTTATTCAGGAAGTTTGAATCGGACATTATGAGTGCAGCAATCTTACATACAAACATTAAATGTTGAAACCTTGGATAGGTTCTACGCACATTTTAATACGAGCGTGATCAAATGACCGTAATAACTTGAAGACACAGACGGCAACTAATATAATGAAAGAAATGCTCTGAAAAAGTGTAATATCGAAATTGAGGATTCAATATGAAAAATGTTGTCTACGTTGGTAAAAGCTCCTTAAGAGTTCGTAGCTGAATTAAAGATAAATTGTGTTGGTATATTTACTTTAACAACGACGGGTAAAAGTGATGGTGATACTTAAAACTCACAGAAGAAGCTTCAGTTCATGATATAAGGTACGGATACCGAATATAGCCTAGAAACCAATATGGAATATTCGCTGCATTCGTTATAATACGTGTTAAGACTGACAGATTGCGGTAGTTAGGTGTATTATAGATGAATAAAGAGTGTTTTAAACAAGATGGAATCGCCAGTGTTGTGGACAAAGTTAAGTAGAGAGAATTAATTTAAAAGCTCAGGTAGTCCATACAGAGTCCTTGTACTTTATACACAATAAATATAGAGAGGGTAGTGTAGTTGTATAGGGAAATCATCAACCTTCCTCGTTGCCTTTCATACATTTTTCTGAGTGTAAATATAGTAAACTATGTAAGTAACCCCTTACAGCATAGCATCGTTTCATTATGAGAGTATCATAGTACGAGGGTAATCCCGCAAGTAAGGAGAAATTGCCTGTACCTTTGACACGATTTGGCATACTCTTATGATGGTGCTACAACGTGAAGAGACTTCTCTGACAGGTTCTGATAGCATGCAACAGATGGCACGACACACGTGAAGCAAACGACAGTGCAAAAGTCATGGCCGAGGTACTGGCAGCGTGCAACAGATGGCAGGGCAAGTGTGAAGCAAACGACAGTGCGAAAGTCACGGCCGCCCTATTAGAAAATTGCACTTTAAAGGAGCAACGGTTTTAGTAAGATTTTGGGGTCGGAAAAAGGGAAAGCGAAGGAAATTCACGGGAGAATGGTAGGAAGATTTCAAGGAGACTTCATTGAAAAAAAAACCACTACGGTCGTTCACTGACAACCGTCCTGATGTAAACGTACTAATTCGTGAAGATAAGCGGATTTCTGTGGTCACTGTTACGAACATGGTGAATATTAGGGTATGATTTTCTAATTGTATCATCTAGAAGATTATGAAATATCAGTAAATGAGGCTGCCAAGACCTCTCCTTCAAGGTGTAATTTTGAATCATGGTGGATATGATTTTAACACTTTCCTTTTTTGCGTGCTTGTCCGCCATCCATTGGACGCTGTCAGAACCTGCCCTATGGATGTCTCTTCATGTTGAAGTATCTTCATATTATTCCCTCAATCTTATTAAATATCTAGGTAATTTGCTCTTACTTATTGAAGTGCCCTCGTATATATCATCTCGTATCGCTGTGCAGGATTTCAGAATATCATGACCACAATTTTAATTAGTAAGTATCTTAATTGAGATACAAAAAAGAGGGTCAAAATACAAATCACAAGGATGTCGAGGACAATATATTTACTTTCAAAAATTCAAAATTAATGACTTTCCTAAATACAGTAAGATTTGCAGGTAAAATATTTATGTCGCACAGAAGAACGGAAAAAGTAGATCATGTGCAAAGAATAAAAGAAAACATGAAAATTGTTGGCAACGTTTTCAAAAGAATATAAAAAGACACATCTGCTTTCGATTATTCAAAAATTTATATTTAAATTCCTTATAATAAACCTGTCCGAACACAAAATCAAAAAAATAAATTTGTTTCCACAGAAAAAAACTCACCAGTCATTTCCAGTTTTGGCAATATTTTGCCTTTTCCTACCAGTCTGATGGGGTTTAGGCTCAGCAACCATGTTAACATCTGAAAAACATACTTCGGATTAGTTTCCCCGCCAGAAAATGGAGAAAAAGAAAATCTCTTTGCAAACAAAATATCAAAAAAGTTTGAATGTGATATACAAAACACAGCGTCTTTTTTCTCATTCATATACTGTACATCTCGTTCATTTTGTTTCCATTAATGTTTCGTCACAGAACATTGATCACAGCTTTCAATTATAAACAGAGAAAAAATATTTACAATTTTTAATGGTCAGTTTTGAAGCTTTCGTAATCCATATGCTCAGATCTTATTTTTCTGTGGAACCTCCTTTGTTTATTTGCCTCATTCTTTCTCTCGTTCTCTGGTTCATATATATCTGTATTAGCGTATTTCCATGTGTAAGAGAATTTGTGTATTTACATTCTAGTTTTCAGTAAAATGTATTGATATCGTCCAGGAGCGTAAAGAAAACAAACAAATGAAAAAAGGTGGCAAGTTAGCAAAAATTGTAATGGATTATTCATCAGATGCAACTAGTGATATCAGCTGGTAATTCAACAAAATAAATACACGGTACCTTTTATATCAAACATAAGCAACATTATAAAATGTACTAAAGGTGTCCGGTATATTTTTTAACTTCGAGTTGAATTACCTTCTCTAGTTAGCATACAACGGATAATTTTGGATGCAGTTTAGAAGCAATAGAATATTATTCTATTCTGGTACGACTCAGCAAAGTAAGTTGTTAGTTGGGATTGCCTTCCTAATCAGGTGGTTACTTGGTTTGCAATTTAGACTACAATTTGCCTGAGTTATTTGGTTTTACTTGTTAGTCTTGAATTGTAGTGGTTCCACTACACATTATTATGCAATTCTTATATGTTTAACGTTGTAAATTAGGTAACAAATACTATTTTCGACAATATTTTAATTCTATACGTATGGCATATTATATTAGATGTGAATCATAGTGTGCTCCGCTTTCAATTCGTTATACTTGACGTACTATAAGACTTGGGAAAATGTGCTAAAAATACTGCTTACATCTGAAAGGGAATACCAATAGTATGCACAGATAATTTAACATATTCCTTCCTTAACAAGAATAACATCAGTATTGTTTCCTATCCATCTAGCTTATTTTTGGCAAGATCAATTTTTGGAATTGTTTCGTTTCAAATTTGTCCACAGTCAATGTTTTACGACTCATCTTAACAAACTTAATCAGTATGATGTGTCTTACCATTTATATTTGTGAATAATTCAGTCATTTCATCAAATCGAAATAGCAATTGAATTTCCTATTTTCCAGGGTGTAGTAACAAACTTATGCTTTAGGAGTTTATAGAAGGATACTGATCATTCGAGTTTTCAACAATCTTCTATCAATGTTGTATGCTTTTTCACTATATGACTGTTTCAAGTAATTTCTGACTTGACACCTGTGCCTTTATTTAAATAGTCATATGACATGTTCTATATTACTCTCACTTGCTCTTTCAGAATATCTGATTTGTGGATATTATTTAAATGTAAAGCAAAAGTGCTATTCTGCATATGGAGTAAGCAATGAAATTTGACCGACTTCATGTTAGACGGTAGATGTGCAGCTTTCTTCATTTCTTTACCTGAATCCTAGATCTCTTTGCTGTCTTCAAGCTGTTGTCACATTCGTAAGATGAATGACTTATCGAGAAGCCCTTTCCAAATATCTGGCTTACGGATATTCCTTTAATGTAAAGCGTAAAAAGAAAAATGAGTGCGTATACAATGCAATTTGACCAACTTTATTGTAGAAGATACATGCTCTGCAGCTTTCTTAATTTCTCTTCTTTAATTTAATATTACTTCGTTATTTCTATGCTACAGTCACAGTCATAAGGTGGATGTGTTGTGCAACTTTCTTCATTTCCTTTCTTCTGACTAATGAAGTACAGAAAGAAGAATTATTAGTAGTGAAGCTGTGTTCAAATAAATCCTCATATTTTCAAAAAATGGTGTTCCAACGAAAAGTTAAATACATTGTATTTAATTTCTTACTAATTGTATTTATTTATATGGCAAATGCAGTCCATTTAGACTTTCGTGTGAATACATATGTGAATCCAAATATGGTTTTGTTCTTTCATAAACTGCCGGGTGCAATATGTTTTTAGTGTATATTACAATATAATCAAATGATGTACGCAAATGAGTAAAACCTGTTGTGTTTATCTATCTGCCATTTCTTTTTTACAGTGAAATGCTCAAAGTTATAATAGTTTTATCTATCTCGTAATAGCTATTGCCATTTAGTCTAATTTTCAAATCAAATTCAAAAGGCAGGAAGATAGGCTTGTCAGTCATCAATCCTAACTTTGATTTTATTGCAACTTCGTTATTCCTTGTTTTACCGGAAGATCTTGCTGCGTTTTATTCAAATTGAAATAAACATTATGTATTCTTGATGAACGTTTAGAATTGCATAGGCCAGTAGAAAATAAACAGCAGAAATTCGTTTGGATTTATCATGTGATAAATATCTTATTACAATGGAAAACCTTTATTACATCAATTGTTGGAAAATTGCTGATAACTATCATCCAAAACGTTTATGATTGTTAAAAAAAAAACGATTTTTTCATAATAATGAGCATTTCTTACGATAAAATAAAAACGAGCCAAAGATGTACAAGGGTCAAAAATTCAATTGAAGTTCAAACATCGGCAAATAGACATTGTTCATACAAGATTAATCTCTTTATATACTTGTAGTTATCATCATTAGCGTTCTGCTTGAAAGCAGCAGATACTTCAAGGCAAGTTGAGACCTTTCAATGTTAACCTGATCTTGAGATTTAATGTTTGTCGCAGTGTGAAATCTTTCTTCCTAACGATCGTCAAGACGATGTACGTATTACCTTCATCCTCGTTATTCTCAATCACACCTTTAATTATATCCTTCAACATACAACTTCTGAGTAACAAATGCCTTAAACAGTTCCTCTTTCTTCTTTATTATTTCCAGTATTGCTCGTCTCTTCTAGATTTTCTCATTACGTAGTTTTTCTATCCATCTGGGTGTTTTCTATTCTAGTTTTTCTACTCCATTCACCTTTATAACCACATTTTGAGAGCATCCCGTTATCTTTCATAGAGTTTACGTTTCCGTTTCATACGAGCACAATAATGATACAAAATATTTGATCAATATTTTCCCTGTCAATTTTTCTATCGGTCCTCGGAAAAAATTCTTCGTTTTAGTGGATGCTTCTCTCGCCTTTTCACATTTCGAATCCTCACATACAATATGTGCCCTATTCTACTTTTCTCTTCTAACGTTGCTGTTTGGTGTTGTTTAATTTGTTCCAAGTACCAATCCTTTCTTTTCTTTTAGTTTATCCTCATTTCAGGTACTGACATATTCTTATTAGCTCGTTTAATATCTTGTTAATTGATATTTCATTCTAGGCAAGAATAACCATCAATATCATTATCATATATCAACCGTTTTT
Source organism: Lepisma saccharinum (assembly GCA_022664845.1). Classification (NCBI taxonomy): domain Eukaryota; kingdom Metazoa; phylum Arthropoda; class Insecta; order Zygentoma; family Lepismatidae; genus Lepisma; species Lepisma saccharinum. Next base: position 9,198 of record JAGDQP010033542.1, on the reverse strand, counting down.
GATCCACTGCTGGATGAAGGTCTCCCCCATCTCGGTATGCTGCTATCCTCATCCATGTAGCTCCTGAAAAAAATCTTGATTTAATTTGCCCTTCTTGCATTTTGACGTCTACTAAATCATCTTTTCTCGGAGAATCCAATGTAGAAAATTTTTGAGTGAAAATGCCAAACGTTCTAAGTGCCAAATGTGAAATTTTACAAGAGAAGCCGAAAACTGAATAGATTTGTTTTCACATAACGTATGCCTTCCAACATAATATAGATGATTCTATGCCCTTACAGGAGTGTGTTGTATACATCAGAACTAGATAGTAGAAGATTAAGTTTTTAATGAACCCTTTCTCCACCAATACATACATTAAGAGACAAAATACACACTACCCACTCCCACTATCATGGAATTGTTAAGCTGCTGAAAGTGTTCTATAAAACTGTCAGTGCTGCTCGGGAAGAAAAGGCAACATGGTGGATAGATCTTTTTTTCCTCCAGCAGAGTAACGGGGACGATCTTTTAGATGTAATAAATCTTGTTTTATAGCAGCCACAGATCTTCCTCTTCTGAAGACATCGAATAACTTCTAATGTACTTGGTCATTGTAAATAGTTATAACAGCTACTTGTGATGAATATGTATCACACACTTTGAGCATTGTGCATTTCGAAATGTTGCATTTCTTCGAGGTCAACAGTGTATCAGTAGCTTTCTTAAAATCAAAGAAGTTATTATAATTACATGAACTGGATTGACACATTTAGATGACTCAACTATCTTGTGGAAGTTTAGGGGAACGAAAGTCTTAGTTACCTTCTACTCTTTTCTATGTTGGCGAAACCTATATCGCAACTTAAGAAACTATGGCCACTGACCAAGAACTTGTGTATTATATCGTCAGTCTGGCACTTGGATAATCAGGTGGCAGGTAAGATGGCTTGACTAAGACCAGAGGAACTCCCTTGTAGTGTATTTTTTTTACCTCTTCCTCATTGATTTGGCACTTGGAACAAGAATTGGGACTTGCGGGCGGGAACATCAAACATGATTGTGGACAGAAGTGCCTTTTTCTTAAAAAGAATTACATTTAAAACGTTTTGCATTTCCACTCTTCATCTGTCTTCTACCTGTTTACATAGCTACCTATGTGACCGGTCAATCTCCATTTAATCTTCTTCGTAGTTTTGATTACATCTTCTACTTATGTTTGCGAGCGAATACATTAATTTGTCTTCCTGTCCTTCCTAGTTATTTGTAGCATGTATCTCTCCATTGCTCTTTGTGTAACTTCTAGTCTTTGGATCCTTTGCGTATTCAATGTCCACGTTTTACAGCCACACATCATCACAGTAAAACACATTGATTATAATCTTTACGCTTGAGTCACATTGGTAGTTCGCTTTTCAAAATGAAGTTTAGTCTTGGAAAGGAGCTCCATGCCATTCTATATCTTCTATTTATTTCATCAGTCAGCTTGGCATTCGGTGTTTTCAGCTGCTCTAAATAAACATACTCATCTTGATTTTTTATTTTTCTTACCCAACGGTAACTCCTCCTTAGTTATTGGAGCTTATCTTTATAATTTCTTCAAGATTTCATGTATTTAATAAAGTTGATTCGAGCCATTTCTATCAGATTTCTTTATTTATTGTAGTTTGTTCTGTCAAGTATTTTGATATTTTTATCCTTACTATTTGATTTAAATTTAAGTTACTTTTAAATCTTCGATCTCTCCCTTCGACATTCGCTTTCCTCATTAGTTGCATTAGGATTTATCGCCTGACCCGATCGAACACTTTCTTTAAATTAATAAATGATGCATATACTTCCTTCCTTATTTTATACGTTTATCACGTACTATTCTTAATAAAATAGTAGTGTCTCATTCCTTTTCGAAATCCAAACAGTTCTTCGATTTCGTATGATTCTACCGTATAATCTTCTTATTGAACAACATTCGTAGAATTGATTCGCTCATCCTACTTTAAGGCTGATGGTTTGGAAATCTCCTCATCGTACGTTCTTCTTTTCAGTGCAATCATTATTATTTCTAGAACGTCACGTGACTATTCTCCTGTTCCACGAACTCCGTTTCACAGTCACAGCATTTCCCCCTTTCTCTTTGCTTTTATTATCTCGATCGAGACAGCATCCTGTGTCATAGTATCTGGAATATATTTTGTCTTCACCTACATTTAATTATTTATATATACAGTATTTAAAATGTGTAGGGTTTGGGCTGTTTCACAGAGATTTATATATTCCAGCCTTTTATGAAAATTTCACTCCGATCACTAATACATTACTATTCTTGTCTTTCTCAAATAACCAGACAGACTTCTCTCTCATTCTCCCAAATTACATCATTTTTGCTTCACAGCACATCAGATCATATCTTATTCTATTTTAGATTCCCCATTGCATTAAATTTCAGTTTCAACCATGTTTTTTTATTTCTTTGTATCTCTTCTGAGCTCATATTTAATTTCTTGCTCATCATTTTACACTCTTATGTATCTATGCCCTTCCATTTCCTTGCCTCTTTGGTTTTCTCCATTTCGCTGGTAACACATTCTTTCTTATTTCTTTTATCTTCATCATATCATTTCTGTTGCATCAAGTAAACTATGATTTAAGTGTTGGTAACTTTCATGTATAACCTTATCTGTTCGTAACTTCCATTTTTTCCTTCGTAAATTGAGCACTTTTCTTCAAATTTTCTATACAAATTGTTTTATTTTCTCATTTCTCGCCTTCTCCAGTGTTAACTTCCTTATTTCTGTTCTTCCCTTAGTAACGCGTCTCATCTTAATATCTGCTCTGCTAAGACCAATTAATGGTAATGATGAATACCGTGCCCAGAAAAAGATTTTCATTATTCAGATATTCTGAAACGTTTACTAGTTTAGCACCTAAATATTTCTTCATCTGAGCGGTTCACGTATTCTTTTATGTTTAAACCATGGATTTCTACCGATTATTGAGTGTTGATTGCAAAAGTCCTGACCTCTTTGGTTTCTTTCTCCTATTCCATATTTTTCCACTACTTGTCTACCTTGACGTTTACGCGTTTTACACGTATGTATCACTTATGAGAAACCATGAAACAAAATTCTTTCTAATGTGGAAATAAACTCTCCTCTTACTTCGAAATACATTTTTTTACATATTTTCCTTTAAACTTTGAGTGATGAATCATGTGTATTATCTAGATACGCTTTCGTTTTAATGGTTGGGTATTCGTTTACTATCTTAATACTTTTCCTATAAACAAAGTGATCTATGTTTGAATATGTCTCCCTAACATTTCAAAGCAAACGATTAATACTGAAATCTTGGAAACAGCTTCAGATAGTTCAATGCCTTTTGACCAGGGTTTCTAAGCTAGTCTTTTGTAGACTATATCTGATCAATTTCTGGGTACCTAATTTCGTTACTCTCAAATCCCTCCCCTTGCGCCATTCCTTGAGTAAGTTTATCTCTTTTCTTGCGTCATAGTTTGAACGCTATATATAACTGAATTACTTCTTAACGAAACGTAAGGATGTCTTTAAAGTACAAACAATCACGCATGAGTATTCAGAAGTGAAACTTATTAAAAAATTGTATATTAAAAATTTTACTTGTGATATTTTAAAGACAAGATGAGATCAAAGAATTATTTGTATGCATTACTGTTTTCGTAGAATACGATATAATGATTTCCTCGTTCATGTTTCTGAGTTCAAAGGCAAGTGCTTTTAATTGAAGGCTTTCATCTTTCCTGATTCTGTTTAAGGACAGGTTTGAACTGAACAGCCTCTGCCTCCATCTACTTCACCCTGTCCTACGTTTCCTTTATCGACTGCTGGGACACACTTCGTGTTCATATCCACCAATACTCCAAATCTTCGTCTTCCTCTTCCTCTCTTTATAATTATTCTCCATAGACAACCTATTCTTAGGATTTGCCCAACCAAACTTTCCTTCCTTTATGCTATCATCTCATGAGGCTCTTCTGCTCCTTAATATTTCCTGACGGTCAGCACCCTGTCGGTCCATTAAATTTCCATTTCTCCCCACAGCCACAATTCGAAAAAATTCCAGGCTCCGTTTGGCTTCCATCTTCCATATCATTGACCCGTACGAGAGAAGAATCCTATTAAAACATTGTGTCGGTCTTTTTGCCTTCATATCACTTGAAACTTTCGTTGTTGCATTTAATAACCTCGCCTTCCTGACTGTTCCTTTTAATGGTCATCTTGCTTATTTCTCAGTACTTTTATTTCTCACTTCTACTCCAAGTCTCCAAGCGACTCTTGAGTCATTCCACGTGTTCCAGCTTTTTTTCCATAAGAACTATCCCAACGCTAATTATTCTAATGGGAGACCATTCAAATACAATAATTATGTTGCTGTATTTAAGCCGTAAGTGTAAAAGATTGAAAGACCACAAGTCCTGAAATCCACCTTCAAGATAAAAATATTTTTTGTCTGTAATCAGTATAAACCACCTTTTTTATTATTATAAATTTAACTATTTAAGAAATGGCAGAATTTATGACATTTTCAATCATTGTGGTAGTGTCTTTAGACAGTTTAGTCCTTCTATATAGTGAAAGAAGAAGATTATCTCAAGGAGATTAGAGTAAGTTTTTAGAGTATTTGCGGCCATTTATCCTGAAATTATCAATAATCATTTATATTGATGAAGAATATCCGAGTAAATATGCAAGTTCTTTTTTGACGTTGATACAATTATTGTCTTCAAGAAATGAGTACCTTAATTTCTCCTTCACTTATTAAGTAATCTTGTTCTTACGTAGCATTAATGAAGAAGTTTAAAAATTTCTTCAATAATTAGTCATTAAAAGTAGTGCGCATATCCAGCCGTAGAAAACTGTATAATATTATGACAATAAACAACATCCAAGTGAACTGAAAAAGTTTCTTTTTCTAAGAAGGACAGAAATTTAAATAATATTGAAACCTTTATAAAGTTATTGTTGGTATGGAAGCTAACTGCAGCAGAGAATCATCTCATAAAATTGTAACTGAAACAAAACTTTGTTGACATTGCTTGAAAGAATGCATACTACTTTTACAGTTTCAAATTAATTTTCTTACGCGCGACTTCACTTAGCAAAAAGACAGTATGCATATGATCATGTCTAATTAAGCTGTGATCAATAGTGTATACACACAACATTTGAAGAAAAAAAGACTCTGTGCTTTGCACTTAAAAACACAAAATATTATGTAATTAAAATTATGTTTTAAAAATATCCAAAATTAATTCTTATTAGTAGATATCTTAAACAATTACGACAAAAGTAAATTACTTTTAAGACTTCCAGCTTAAAAATAGACTGTCGATTTTTATAAAAAATATTAAACGCCACTGTATTTGTATAAAAATACAAACTGGTGAGATTTATATCAAGAAAAAAATATAGGTAGCGGACTTGGAAGCTAACACTGTTGAACATTAGTTGCGACATAAAAAGAAGAGAAAATTTAACTATGCTTGTTATCTTGTTAAGTAACGCAGTAATTTATATCATTGGATGTAAATGTTTAGCACCTAATTTCACATCAAAGCCCTTTTAATGGACATTATGTAATGCAAAAGATAAGAGACTATATCGTCACCTAGGAACCAGAAAGTACTATGTCCACTTTTTGGCAAAATAGAGTTAATAATGCAGTCAAATACCTTGTACTGAAGGGCATCAACCCCCAAAATAATATCTCACAAATCGACTTAGAAGTGGCTAAAAATGTTAGAAATGAAATGAATTTATACAGAACTTAAACGGAACTTCAAGCTTTAAAACTGCTTTTTCTCAAAAGTAGCAAAAGTGAGCATAGTGCCTTCTGGTTCCAAGGTTACGATATGCACTTCATAATGGCAAACTACTTACCTTACACTCTGCCTAAAGGCAAGAAAACAATTTTAATATTTAAGCCAGGGAATATAAGCTGGGGCTAAACAGAAAGCAAGCTATAGAAAGACAAATTTATCAATTAACTAAAATGCTACGAGATAAGATTATAGGCGTCCAGCTAAGAACAAGCTGACACCACTGGTGTGGTGTAATTATGGAGATAGTTGCCTACCAAACCAGCTAATAAAACGTCGTGTCAGTTCGAATTCTCCCCCAACTCAGATATCATGCATTACAATTTAGGTTTCTTAAAGTCTGTCTTCAATTGTACAAGGCGTATGCCGGAATGATGCCTGTAAGGAAAATCTTGGCAACTTTGCTTCCTTTCCACGTAATTTTTGCTTATCAGAGAAAATCTTACTTAGATTTGAAACGAAGTATTATAAATGCATTATAATTTCATAATATAGTACCACATTTCTGAAACAAATTATGAAAGTGCTGGCACGCGAAATTTTTCGACAAGGAAAAAGTACTCTTTTCATTATCCAACTAATATGTAAATCTCTCTTGATATAGTTTTAAATTAGATGTGCGACCCTATGCATTCAGAAGATGTGCTAATGATCAACTACTACAACATATTAGGTCTGGAAAGCTAAGTGAGCAATATTACTAAACAGTTTGTTTTTCTTAAAAAAAAAAAAAAAAAAAAAAAAAAAAAAAAAAAGGAAATCAATAAAAATTGTAATTTTCCAAAGTTACAAAATTCTGTCAACACAGACTTTAAGCTTTAGTTCTTCCTGCTAGAGTGCATGGTAGCTGTCTGTCTCAGCTGCCATGTTTGTCTGACACTTTACCGTGAGATGTTTCCATGTTTCACTTTACCTTGACATACATGGTATTAAAATCAGCATAAATGGACACCTAAACACAAAATATAATAGTGATTTCAATTTATCTTCGAGCGCGCGCACACAACAAGATACTTTTGTAGAAAATGATGTACGTGATGGCAATTGAAACATATCAACGTTTGTCCCGAGTTCCAACTTTCTGACAGGTTGCACTAGCTCACGTAATCTGCTGGCTGATTGGTGCAGCAGACGGTCTATGAAAGATAATGGCGGGAAGGTTACAAGCTTACACTGTGCAAATAATAGAGCGATCTTCAGGTAATATTATAGCTAAGTAGTATAAATAAGATACAGGTGTTTTCGTGTGCATTCGCATTCTACAAGGTGGCAAAAAAAGTCCGTATACTCCTACCTACCTTCTTATTTATGTGAGTAATAATGCTTCATTTGAATTGGTAACTTTCACACGACCTTGGCACGCATTCATCCGCTCTATCAAGATCTCATGAAGCTGACATATGTTGACTCATTCCATGTTTGACATCATTGTGTGTTTTCTGAGTGTTGGTTGGAAATGGAAGTCGAAGGAGTGGCTGACACAAGTGATTACACAATGAAGAGCGTTTGCTGGCTGCTGTGTGAGTTTAGGAGCGTCACGTTAACAGTCAATCGATGAAAAATGTTATGGACGACTTTGTTACGAGGTTTGAAATGGTATCACTGACGAAGAAGACCCAATTTCAATGGAAAAAGAAGCCATTTGCAACGGGCAGTGTTCGCGACGCGACGAGAAGTGGACGACCATGCACGAGACTTGAAGTTTGTGTAGATGTGGCAGAATTTATCCAACGATCCCCGATGAAAACCACGTGAAAACGTGCTGCTGAGTTGGGAATACCCGACTCAACCATGGTAAAACATATGAAGCTGGACCTCCCAGTGGAGATGTAGTGATATACCGACTTCGTGCACACCCTGTATACATTGCAAAATATCAATTTCAAACCATTTTGGACTTAGCTCATTTAGTTTTGCAAGACCTTAATTGCTATTTTCTATATAGCCACAAGAAAACTTTGTTTTGATAGTATTTTGTTGCTCATTTCTCCATACTCTAATCTGTTTCTCTTGTTGCATAAATCCATATGAGCAACATGTTGATTCAGTTCAACAATAGAATCGTTTAAATTAGGCGATCCACATCAGCTACAGATTATTTCATTTTTTTTTTTCAATCTGTGTCGTATTCTTTAAATCAATCGGAGCAGTTAAAAGTTATTAATAATATCAAAAACAAACACAAACACACAGTTATTTTAACCACATGTCCAGAAGCCCTGAAGTATCAAGTTCACTGCCACGTGTAACAAATTGTATGCTATAAATATTACTAATAATATTTATTCTAAATAATAGACACTGTACATGCACACGCTCACTTACATGCTTACATTTAGACATTTCACAAAATAACTGAAAAGAATCCATAGAGATTCAAACTCAAACAACATTCCTACTAATTTTAAATAACTAGTAATAGTTGCTAATTCTAGTTAAGGAATGGAAAGTATTTATTTCTGAAACGAATTTCTCAGAAACACACACAATAATTATTTTTTAAAACATAATATACCTAAATATATGAATACAAATTTTAAAAAAATGCATGGACTATTTATAATAAGTTCAACTTCTAAAATTCCGACTCGTATAACATCTATATAAGGAAATGAAATACATTACGTTAAGGCGATGTAAACATAAATGAATATAGCAGTTTACAAATGGGAAGAATTTTTCGTTTACAGCGAATAACATGCAAGTATTACAACGTTGCCATTTCCCTTCCTCTCATTCAGCGCAGATTGTTAGCCATCTACTTGGGAAATATGGATGATAACTTTGAAGTTACTTAGTAGGACAAATGAACTCCTCAAGGGCAAAACGCTTTGCATTTGGAAACCACTTCAAAAGGAGTACTATAAATAATATTCTTTGATATCAAAACATTGTTTAAATACATCTAAAGTAAAGGAATGGTAGTACCTTAAAAGTAACAGTTTCATCTAAGATGAAAGTACAAAATTCTATAAAATGTGCAAATTTATATAATAAAATGTTTAATTGAGTCGAATTACTGCCAGTTAAGCTTTAGGTCATAAGGAAAATGATCAGTGCCCTTCGGAAATGAAACCAAACGCGAAAGTAAAGTGTGATAGATTATTTAATAAGCATCTTCTCTTGTAATTTCAAGCCACAATTCATTGTAGAAATCTTTTTGATAATGTAATACAAAATTTTCGTTGGCATGGTTTGATTTTGGTATTTGTCCTCCGTATCTGTTGAAAAAGGTAACATAAAATAAGGTATAATCTTAATATGGTCTGAGCCATAGGTGTCTAAAGGCTATAAATAAATTTAAAATGAAAATTCAAATTTCAACAATGGTAAATAAAATTAACATTCTGGATAAATCACAAACG
>JAGDQP010033541.1:0-20604 GCA_022664845.1 Lepisma saccharinum | reverse complement strand
GTTATTCGAAGAAAGTTTAGTTAGTCTTCAACGTTCCACACCATTTGCTCTTTAGTTGCTCTTAACACATACGTTTTCTTACTAAATACAATCATTTCCTTTTCTTCTTCATCATATTTTTCATCACGTATTCCTAACGCCTGAAGCCGATTTTAAATTCCCGTCATCCTTTGCCTCTAGCGGTAATTTAAAATATTAAAAAAAATGTCATTTTTCGCATAAAAGCGCAGAAAATGTACCTTTTTCCATCACGTTGACGAAACTAACAACATATAGTAGTAATGACAAGCCTCCCCTAGTGGATGGATATGTTTAAGTACGATATATTGCCTATAGATGGCAGAGAAAACAACTGAACTGGCGCCGAAACGTAGCCTGCGCCAAAATGGTGACGCCCAAACGGCGGTGCCGAAACGGAGGAACCGAAACGTAGCGGACTCACTCTCCCCTACAGGACATGGAACCAAAAAAGAGAAAATCAAAATAATCTGTATCAAAAAGGAAAAAAATAAAAATAATAAAACCGTCATATTCTGCTAAGTATCTAGGATTCACACTGGACCATTACTTTGAAGCCACATATCATGGACAGAAAGAGGAAGGCCCTACAAGTTTTTTCAGTACTCAAAACAATATTACTTTCTAACACATCATTAAGCATCAAAATCAGAATCTACCTCTCCATATTTAGAACTACCGTTTTATATGGCAATGAACTATTCTATTCCAAAACAAATACAGAAGCGATAGAAAAGTACGAAGATACTGGTTGCGTTTCCCAAAGAATGTTGAATTCTGATAAAATTAACCTACGTAGAAATATCAACTTCTCTCCGATTGAGTCATACATGAAGGAACGTAAGAAAAGATATATAAAATCAAATAATAATACAAAAAGTCGTTAAAATAAATCCACCAGCTCAGATAAACTACCAAATTGTAAGACACAATATCTCATACCAAGAATTTCTTCAAATATAGCTGTTTACCTTCCACAGCGTTACGCACTAATTTCTATCCATTTCCATAAATTTCCACTCTTCAAACTCATCCATGGATACTAGGAGGACAAACAACTTAATCAAACGGCACTACAAGTTCAAATAACAACAAGACTGTACAAACCCAAAGTTAAAATCCAAACCAACCTTTAACTCGAAACTTATCACTCAACACTTTGTAATTCTGACTATGGACAAAACCACAAACAATTAAAAATAACAATCGATAAATTAGTCTTTAATAAAATTTTATGTTGATTTGCTGGATGTTCGACTGATGCGTGTGGGTTGCTTTTGGTACAGCGTCCTTTTCTCCCTCCAAACCATTTTAACCCAAATATATTAAATACAAATAATACCAAGGATGAAAGTAGATCAAAGGAGCTAGAAATCCTCTGCCCTGCCCTGCGAGCAGTTACATTGGCTTCAAAGTTATATTTGGGTGAACGGGCATATTCACTCGAAAGAGCACTAAGGAGTGAACAGTCATATTCCAACATTAATGGAATCATCCACTTGATATGTCTTTCATTGTGATTCAAAACCTTGTGAAGTACATCAGCGACACATTATTCATTCTGAATTCTTAACACGTCGTCGACATAACATCTTTTCATTAGAAACACTTTCTTACCTCTAGTTCACAGGTTGTACCTTCAAAGAAATGAGAATGTTTACATTTTACATGAGGTAATACGTAAATGGAGAACCGGAACAATTTAAAACTCCAATACAGTTCTGTTTCGAATTACATGTTGGTGACAACTGCGTAATGTATGAGGATGTGTTTTAATAGGATGTGCAACCCTTCAGTATCCAAAAATATTCAAGCAGGAATACTTTGAAATGTTCTCTACTATTATGCAGGCTCACAATCTGAATCTCAATAACAGTCGCAATGTGAAAATCTATGATCGTAGACATATTTTTCTAAATATTCTTTGCTTCGGTATTTTTTAAAACTGAAGGGTTTATGATTTCTGTTAGTCACATTCCACTCAACCCACTTTTCTGACATTTTCCAGGCAACTTGGCGAAAACTTTTTAACAGTAAAGCACATTAAGATAATCCTCTGTGCACATTAAGATAATCCTCAAATAAAGAATTCAGCAACATATTAGATAGGATGACCCATCTGATACATGGTCAAATCCACCGAAAACTTTGTAGAACTAAGTTGAATTCATTTTATGGTCTTTAGGCTAATTTTTACTCAGGCCAGGATAGGATAGGGGAGAAGAATTTGAAAGAAAGTTGACGCCATTAAACTGATATAACTCAGAGAAATCATGGGAAAACCACAGTTAGGATATCCAGTCATTGGAATCGATCCCGGGACCTTCCGACTACGAAGACAACTCTATATGAACTGAGATAGGAACTCAGCCTTGCAGTTTTCTATTTAGCCAAATTATTCTGATATCCACATTCTCTCAATTGGTTTAGGCAGTTTGATAACTCGAATGTGAGATAAAACTGATCACATTGACGTATCCTTTTATATAAAGAAGAAATTAGTCATCGTAGATAAAACATTTAAAGGAGAGCAGATGTCAGAAGAGCACAAAATAATATACAGGCAAAAACTGTGTAAGAGATATATTTTCTGTAAAGCAGCTGAAAACGATAAGTTGTGTGCAATACAAAGGATTACTCGAAATTAAGGCAGATGACCATTTAGACTTGAAAGTTGTTGCTTTTGAAGATTTTAAAAGCTCTTAAATATCCATTTTATCCTATTTTACTCTAATATTGTAGCGACGTGCTCCTTAATTGTGAATTATTGCATTAACATTGTTCATGTTATTTTTCTTTCCTTAATGTTAATTTGAATAGACATTTTAGAGACGGCAAGTTTTCAGCTTGATGGGCAACTTGTAGTTCGGTGGGATATATATAACATGTGAAACACAGCTTTTCTTGTACAACTTGAATATACCGGGTGAGAATCTATTTTCCACGTAGGAGTTTGGTTTTCAGAGACTATTCACCGGATTACTATTATTATTCATAGTCAGGGGCCCCCAAGAAGCAGGTGACAACTGCAATGCGTACCATGATAGAGTAGAATATAAAATATATTTGTATTAAATGTGAAATAGTTACGTGTGGTAATAGCATTATAAAATTTCTTTGTTCGTAGCGAAATAAATAGTTCGTATTAGTGAAGATAATTTTGGTTCGGTAGTAGAATAAACATTTTAGTTTTATTCCAAACTCATTTCTGTTAAATATATTTCTCTGATTACTAATTTGAGCGCGTTTAGGTTTTCATCGGGAAAGCAGTTTTGTTGAGTTTAGGTTTGTAAGGAGCTGCAAAAAACTTCATTTTACTCAGTATTATTTAACACTAACCGGTTATATATTTGGTCCGATAGATGACAGCGAAAACATTTGAAATTTTCAAGTTTTTTTTTTTTTTTTAGTTATGGTTATTCTTAAATAATTTTACATTGTTTTCATACAGTTTTATTATTTACAACTAATTTCATTTGTATATATTGTTTCGAAAGAATGTTAAATGTTTAAAACGTAGTAAAATAAACTATTTCATGGATGAATATTAAATGTTTGACCGATGGCAAATTGCATATAACACGAAAACATACTACGGATAAAAATAGTCGCGCCCCTAACAGTAAATAATAATAGCACTTCCGGTGATTAGTCTCTGAAAACTCAACTCCTATGTGGAAAATAGAATCTCGCATACCAGCCTTCGCCAGATTAAAACCTGCGATAAACTGGATACCAAAAGTAAACAATTCCAAAATGGTCACCCCTACGCTAGAAAACATACAATTAGGTGTATCATATTTATTATTAAACAAATTAATTATTTTGATGCTATTTAACGTAGGGATGTTCCTTAAGATTTGGAACAAATTTCACATAGTTCACACAATTCTAGTTCATTTTTGAGATACGGGATTTCCAGTTTATAGGATACAACCTACCCTTTTCTCGATAGATAATTAAAGATGTATTAAAGGAAAATTTTGTTGTTGGGAGTTGGTATGCTTCAGTGTAGTGGATATAGGTTGCCAAAAGTCACGTTATTGGGGTTGTTTGTGTTGCAGACCTTGTCTAAATAGTATCAATTGCCTCTTGTTCTATAGTTCACATACTTTTTATTTAGATATTTAACACAACTTAGATGTATCAGATATGGAATAAACTGCTGTGGAGCCAATTGATTAAATTTATGCATGTTTGGCGACACTGACAATTTGATAACATGACTTTTCCCTGAATATCCACCATACTGATGCGTATACCAACTCTCAACAACAACATCTTGCTTTAATGCACCTTTAATGATTCATTGTGAAATATTGCTTTCCTTTATCGTGAGTAGATTGTATCCTTCAACTTAATTGTACCCTGTATCTCGACAATGAAGCAGAACTGATCTTATGTTTATATAAACATTATTAATTGCTTTAGTGTCTAGAATTCGTGTGTAAAATTTGGACAACAGATGAAATACTAGACCTCCCAATACCAGACCTGCTGTCGAGCGCCAATAAAAAGGCACTCGAAGGCTCAACATAATCAAACTAACAGAGATTGCAACTTAAAATTCCCATGGAACAAAAACAGACTCAAATCAATAATTGTTGGTTAACTAACGACACTTTCAGTTTTGCGAGGTCATCGGCGCTGAGGATGAAGATTGTATATTTCTGCGATATTCCAAGATCCGAAACCAGTGACTTCAACCGAACCAATTGGCACAGGCAGTGACCTATGTACGAAAACAGATGTTCTGCGTTTAGTCTAATGTAGATGGTCACGTAAATTGTGAACCAGTGCCTGAGACTTAGGCTGAGGGTAATCTCTATGGGATTATCTACAGTAGCGGTCCCATGCTGTTTTATAAGCACAAAATAAAAACAAGCCGTTATGAACAGTAGGAGAACTCTGCTGCAAGTAGACAATAGCCTACACGAATCCATTTGCCTTGGTGGTCCATCCAGATACTTAACCGTCACACGTAACCAATTTGTGACCACACTCGGCGTATACCCCAGACCTTGCGCCTTAGGATTATCTCCTTTTCCAATCTATGGCATATTTTCTCAACTAACTTTAAAACACGAAGGAATATGTTATCGGGAATAGATTTATTTTCATTTGACAAGGTATCTTGAATTTAATAGCTATGCCATTCATGTATGTGAAGCTGATGGCGCCATCTATGTCACAGCCCCTCACATTGAGTAGTCTACTGGCATCAGCTAGCGACCGTGTTTTTATCATAGCCTAATGACATTTTACTATTTTAGTTATTGTGTAGAGCGCTATTCAGGTAGCTGTGAAAGGAATAAATAATAATTATGTTAGTTTCTTTGTGATTTCCATTAATTTTAAACAATGAGTGAGTACAAAACTTTGACGTTTTGCAGAAACAAACCACATGTAATATTTTATTGTTTCCCTTGACAAAGAAACACAAAGAGAATGGTCTATGACTGTAAGATGGAAAATAATAGACAAATTTTAAAAACAAAATTTAAAGGTTTGCACCATTCATCTCCTTCCTGACTACAAAAGGGAATTAAAAGTGAACTTTTAGGATTGCAATAAAAGATAAGAAGATAACCTGACGGAAATTCTTCTCAAGAAATGCCTAACTGGCACATAGAAAAATGTCATAGATGAAAGAATTTAATTAATTATGAGACGGGGTAATGGTGGTAACGTAGCAATGTGTAAAAAATCGAAATCTACGAAAAGAAAAGTTTTTTTTTTTTTTTTTTTACAAAAAAAATCGAAGGATTATTTTTGCGTCGCTTCTCGAACCTGAGATCTTTCGTATTTTTACGCTGTGCTTCGAAACGTAAGTATTTAATTCTAAAATCCATTATATGAAAGTTTTATAGGGCCTAAAATTGATAATTAATTACTACATATTTTGGCACATGCCTCCTGAGGTCTATATTTAAGGTACCATCGTGCCATTTGACTTCCGGGAAAGAAGAAAACTCTACAAAACATGTCAGATGGCCGGGGTGTGCAGGGCTCGAACCTAATGATAATCGGAAGTCAGTGATCGTGACCACCGGACCAGTGGAGCTGGCAAAAGCAGACATGTGTTTAGTTCTTAACATTAAAGATAGTATATTGTTATCTTGTTTTCCAGTTGGAATAATAATAATATGTATTATTGTTATTATTATATCTTTCATCCTCAAATAATGAACGGGAAATTCATGAATGCTAAAAAATTTGAGAAACTACCGTGAGCACCCATCCAAAACAAAGAAGACAGCGGCCAGGGTCTTAGCCAAGGTACTATACAGGAATTCCCCTGGTGATACTGAGGAGATTCCTGGAAAACCTCGGTCAGCATGACCAACATGAAAACTCTAACCTGCTATCCTTTCTAGCACTGTTCCGAAGTTTGCGAACGCCAATGACAAGGCTCACAGGTTCGCGTTCTGCTGCCGGCCACGTTGACTGAGGTTTTCCAAGCTTACCGACAGTATCAACAGGTTGATGCCTATATGGTAACATAGACAAAGACCCTGGTCTCCACTTGTTATGTATTATCGTTATTTGGTATCCCAAATGTCTGTTTCAATCTTTAAATTTATACTGTTTGTAAGCGAATTTCACGTACGCAGTGTTCTGATGCCCTCTTCCCATTGTCAGATGAAATAATCAAAGCTTAAATTAAACCCTCTGCTTGAATTTTTATGCAATACTTGAACGCTCTTTGTGCTTAGGTGTGAGTGTCAATTAGAGAGGGCGCTGACTGTAATAATTGATCGAGCACTTAATAGATCACGAACAATTGCGAAAAGGATAAACAATTATATTTATTTTTAAAGGAAATAATTTTATCATGATTATACTTTCTCTCTTTGTAATGAAATAATTTTAATTTCGATATTACAGTTCTAAAATCAATTTCGTTCGAGTGTGACTTTTCCTTTCACAAGCCTGTAACGTTAATGTACTTTTTTTTTACAATTTGGAAAGTTTCAACTGTATTTGTATATCGTTTAATTGTTTATATTCATCATTCAATCATAAAAGATATAACAAAAATAAATAAATACTTTTTCGCTACAGAATATTAGGTGCAATATAACTTTTTTTATACCCACTATTTTCTAAGCTCTCGCTTATGTATACACGCTCACGGTCAGTACAGTGACGTCACACGCCTTGCAGCCAATAGCTACTGTATACCTTGAGCTACGGTTTTCCTTAAATCTCGCGCTTTGGCCCCCTTTGATTATAAAAAAACAACAACAACAACAAAAAAAAAAACAGGAACTCTGGATTATTCATTAGAAACTTTCCACCATGCTTTTATGAGCTTCTTTAATGTGGAGAAAGGATGCAAAATAATAACAGAAATATACAATACTGACTTATTCTGTAATTAACGTAGTTTCTGCAACAGTAAAAGGAAGAAAGAAGATATGCATGGAATGTTCTTGAGTCTTCAAAATAATCCCTCCCTGATTGTACAGCCATTGCCAACTATCGACCAGTTCTTTAATATTGTGCTGGAAGGAAGCTTTGGATTTGAATGAAAACACTCAGAAACATGCTCCAAGTTTCGCATTGATTTTCCGGTCAACATGATTTTAAAGAGTGCGAAAAAGACTGAAATCTGTAGGCATAAGGACCGGTGAACAAGGTGGGTGGGTAATTTTTCTAATCCAAATTTATGTAATTTTTTCACAGGTAGGCCTTGTCTCCATGGATTAGCACACACTTACGATTGCTCATTGCAGGGTATTTACCACACAATGAAGCACGTAGCCGTTGCAATTGCTGGCCGTAGACCTCTGCCGTGAGTTTCTGGTTCCGTGGCGTCAGTTCAAAATGAATGATACTGCTCATATTTCACCAAATACACAACATCACTTCGTGTGGGTCGAGTTCTTGATTTACCACTGTTTCCTCACACCTCCTCTAGTCTACAACTGGCACTTATGTTTAATATTCTTTTAAATGATTCATTTGTCGTCTTCCTTTACCATTCTCCTCAGAAATTTATTCCTTGTGTTACGTATCAATAGAGATCACTGCAAATGCCTACACGCTGCTACCTCAGCTGTTATTAACTCATAGGACACCAATGGTTTCGAATGACTTATTATGGACAATTCCTTAATCTTTTTTGACGCAGATACTCTTGAACAGTATTCGTAGAACATCACTGTCCAGTTTGATGCCCTTATGTGCATATTAGTAAGTCTAAAGTTTCCAAACTGGGATTGTGTTTTATGGACATATGGGTCGCATGACAACATACGACTTGATATTTTGGGCTTCTACCGTTCTCACTCCATGCGTGAATACCGAATAACGTCTTCATAATTTGCTGTTTCATTTCGTCTTTTTCGCGGCCATGAGAGAAACAATATTAGCTATGAGGTGATCCAATACTTAATATATATATATATATATATATATATATATATATATATATATTAAAAGTGATATGAGAAAGTGATGAACACGCAGCATGTGACACTCTTGTATTTTACATTTACTCGAAACTGCCAACACGATAAAGAACACCAAGAAGTGTGGACTCCAACAGGAAGAAAACGGCACTTTGGGAGACCCAAAGGCAAACATTACCAAGTGTAGAAGTAAAAAGAGTGCAGTTTCGAATCAATATTGTTCTAGATATAATACACTAGCAAATGTTTGTGCCTGTCATTAACAGAACAAAATTAAATTTAATAATTCAATTTTACTTCCGACTTCGAACGAAATATTCCTTTGAATACAGCTGAGCGTCTTTACTCTCCATGTTGTTCAAAGACTCAGACCGTCGATGATGAAGTCCAACAGGAGGTAACATCGTAAACAATCATCATTATTATTGCCAATGTTAATTTCCTGTAAAATAACATTTACAAAAGCTCACAGTACACGCAAACACACACAGATTCTGCATAAACAGACAAAATTTAAAGAAATAACATTTCAGTTGAATTTAACAGGCAATAAGCTGAGTTGTGTACTTAAGTAGGACTCGATTACAAGTTTCTGAAGCGTGTAGACTGAAATTAGCATGAATTGTTTAGAAGAGGACGAAATGCAAATGAAAAGAACCTGTCAGCCTTAGGGTCATCTGATTAAAAGTAGATTAATAACTTGTGATCGTTGAACCAAAATATAAAATCAGTTTCTCTCAGTGATCAAGAAGAAAAAAACATGAAATGTTTCTAAAAGAAATGGATATATTCGAAATGTGGAAAGAGTGAGTAACAGAAAGAAAATATTTCGCTGCACCAATAAGAAGAGAGTTGAGTAGAAATATGGATTAAAATTTTTATTTTGAGTGTTTGCTTTGTCTAGAGTATGAAATGTTGATTCAACCAAAACGTATTGATACATAATTTGACAGCTTCCCAATTATGGGATATGTAAGATACTACTGTTAAAAACTTATCTATAGAATTATGAAATGAGCAAGTATCGTACACAGGGAATAACAGAAAGTGCTTAATATAGTAAAGAAGAGGAGTAAGATTTTTCAGTTTTCCTCTGGGTTACATATCGTCGGCTGAGAGTTATAAGGTTCTAACTAACATTAAAAGCTTATGTAATCAGAGCCTTATAATTCTTAGCCGACGATATGTTACTATGATGTCCTATCAAGATAAATAACGCAGATAATATAATTCAATTTCTCTTAGTCTGTTCGCCCATCAAAATTAATCTCTCAGAAATTCGATAAACATTTTGAAACGGTAAATAATCATTTTGAAAATCAGAAGGAATATTCTAATACATTTCCCTTATGATTAACAGCATAGTTTTCATTGTTTAAAGTTAGAAAACATGTTTTAGATTTCACATTATTACATAAACCATAAAGAACGTTATAGTCTTAATTGTAAAATACCTCGTTCGTAGCCGCTAAAGGACTAAATCATGTAAACAGCAAAATCCGCCGGACAGACATCGTGTACAATTGAAGAATGTTGATGCCTGTGAATCGGTGTTTGTTATAGTTCCGGTTCATGACGGGTTTCAAGAGGGATTTTTCATGGTTCCTCTGGATTCCAGCAGGTCAAGATGTAAATGGTATATTATTTACTTTTGCAGGTAGCCAAAAAATTGAATTTGAAATTTGTTTCATTGGAAATAATGGATTGGCAACCTGCGGCCCACAAAAGATTTATCTGCGGCACGCGGAAGATTTTGCACGATATATTTTTGCGGCCCTCACAACGTTATAATAAGTAGATTCATAGAAAATGAATAATTGAAAATAATATGTTTCAAGTTTACACAATTTGACAACACTAAACTAATGTAGGCTGTAAATATCGATATGTTTATTGAAACCTTACATCAAATGTCGTTATTTCCACTTCGTACAGCTTCTCAAAAGTGTGCTCACCGACCATTGTTTATGAAACTGAATTCATTGCTTGCTAATTTGATAATTATCCTTAGCTCCCAATTTTTATCTATGACTTAAAGAGACAGATAATGTTTTCAAATTATCATAAATTTGAAATATTATTGCAATAAAAATTGGAGAAAATTGCGTAACGAACCAGAAATAAAACTAGACCAGGATATATTTAGTGCAATTTTTTTTTCAACAATCTCATATATTTTGCAACCTTCGTTTAACCCAAATAAATATTTTGGTAGGCTCAACTCCATACTCGCCAAATCAATTCAACGTATCAGAAGGAGAATCAGTCCAGGGATTAACATATTGTGTCCTCTCTTGTAAAGATATGTTCCACGTTTTAAATGAAAGTACTTTGGTGTCAACTAGGTACTCTACAACTCTGCTCATAATAATAAGCGAGATTAGTACACCCTTAAAACTTCGTCTATCCTCAATGGACTTGAAAGTTATTTTAGCTTTCCATAAAACAATACCTTTAGCCTAAAAGTCTTTATCGAAGCTAAAACTAATGAAAAACCACTCTGTAAGCAATTCGATGATGCAGGAAAATTGTGTTCTCTCAGTATGATAACCACTGGTTGCTGATCATATCCAAGAGTAGAAAATATCTGAATAATTATGCCGTGAAACATATAGGCTCTGGAAATGGTAGCTGGAATCATATTGAAAGAAATTTTCTTTCTGCAAAATCGACTTCAGATGATGCTTCTTAGGTGGTATTGTCGATAACTTCACATTTTAAATTAATTGATTCTATGGTTAGAAATATGGTATTAATGTAAATGAACAATCGTTATCAACCGAAACTTTCTTTCCATTGAATTCATAACGTCTTGAGCAAGGCAATAACTTTCAATGTATTGGTTCGTATTTTATTTACTTAGAATCAGAAGTCAAATTTATTCCGTCGACTGTTGCTACAGTGTATTGTGTATCTAACTGTATCTCTATTTGGAGAGAATCTTATATTCTTACCTCTGATACCACAAAGTGTTTCTTCCAATGGAATCAAATCATTTGGCGACAGCTTTGGGTTTGAAGATTGAAGCTGTGCGCGATAACCCCAAATATTAATCTTTAATATACAGGATTTTCACTCAAGTACCACTATTCTGAATGATAAAGAAAAACACGCTCACAGCATTTAAACAAAGAAACAAGATATTTTAGTTTCTTATAATACCTATCTACATTTGTCCCAAGAAAAAGTTGTTCAAAGCATGCAATGAGATTAAACATAGAAGAAAGGAAGCTAAATGCTGATTGGAAGAAACAAAATCGCAGCCAAGATGGACCATAAGAATGAAGAACATGTTTCTACCTTTAACTTTTTAGGATAAATTGTAAATTATCAGGGGTCAGCATGAAAATACTCCCTGAGAGAAAAGTAGGTGCGCTTTATAGAATTCGGGCTGCTGATTACGAATCTGCTATCTAAAAGCTTTCAGGACGTACAGTTTTTGGGGGTGCAACCTATTTCCGGGGGAAGGTGGACTATGTATTCCATATATAAGCACCTTTTTTCGTTGTTTTTAAAATCGAAATTAAATTATTACCTGCTTATTATTCGTTTTGGTATATGAACCAACATTATTTAACCCTATCATTATGACCTGGGGTCCGCACGGACCCCAGGCACTTTTGCGTGGCTGTCAATTTGTGCATATCCTATTCCGAGTGTTCATACTCAGTGACATCTCAAATGAAAATGTTTTTAAATCGCTATAAGCTTTTCATTGTATACAGATCTACCGAGCGTTGTGAATTTTATCTTAAAATTTCGATGTCATATTTCTATGACCTGGGGTCCGAACGGACCCCAGGTATATTTAATATATAATTTCCTTTGTATAAATTGTTTTATGCACGTTTTGAATATTTACAAACTTCTTTAGTTTGTCAACAGGTGGCAGGGTACTATAGGTACACATGATTTCAACATCCGGTGCAATTTTCTTTATTTTATTAGCATTAAGAAGGTCAATCTAAGTACAAATAATTTTATCATTTCGTGCCACTTCTTTGACTGTGTTTGTACCTGTCTGCGAAGCAGTGAAGACCTCTTCTGCAGTGTTCTTGAAGTGATTTCGTTTTTATTTTTAAATTACTGCACTTGAATTTGATGAAAGAAGCACAAAAAGAAGAAGAACCACAAGAACAACAACAATTATCTGTGTGCTTTGTTTTTCGCTGCAAAATGTCACGACGAAAGGGTGTTCCAATAGAAGAAGTTAAACGTGTATTGGATGAAAGCGACAGTGATGATGATATAGATTTTGAGAGTTGCGACAAATCTTCAGAATATGAAGAGGGTGTAGGGGATGAAACTGAAGAATTGCATTATGAGCTTGATAGTGAATCTGATAGTGGTAGTGTATGTGATAGTGACTCTTCTCTCGACCAACCATGCAATAGTGGTAAACGGGCTAGACACGATAATATGTTAAATCAAGCTCATATTTTTGAATCGCGTTCAGGGCGCAAACGGACTACAAAAGAACCTCATTCAACACAAACTGCAGCCCATAATGTTTTGCGACAAACAAGAGGATTAGTAGGTGATGCTAAGAATGTTTCTGATAAATGTGGGGCACTGAAGCTACTCATAACACCAGACATGGTCAATCTTATTGTTCGAGAGACATATAGAAGGGCTAAACAAGTGATAGCAAAGTGGAATACATCCCATCCTGCAACTCAAACGACATGGGCTGAAAAAGATGAAACAGGAATATATGCTTTTATTGGAATATTGTTACTTGGTGGAGTTTACAAATCGGCGAATGAAACCGTTGGAGAAATGTGGTCAATGGACAGTGGGAGGCCAGTATTTCGTGCTACAATGTCAATGGAACGATTCCATCATTTGCTTCGTTTCTGTCGTTTCGACAATGAAGCCACAAGAGAACAGAGACTAGAGACTGACAAACTGGCTGCCTGCAGCGATTCTGGAAAATGTTTCTGGATAATCTGGCAAAGTTTTACAGGCCTGGAAGTGACCTGACCGTTGATGAACAGTTGGTAGCATTTCGCGGACGGTGTAAAATTAAGCAGTACATTCCCACCAAGCCAGGGAAATATGGTATAAAAATATACTGGTGTTGTGACGCCGAAAACTCATATCCTTTGACTGCAGAAGTGTATGTCTGCCGACAGCCTGGTGCTGCTGCTGGAAGGAACAGTACTGTAGATCTTGTAAAGCGATTGGTTGACCCTTGGAAAAAACAAAGGACGCAACGTCACTATGGATAATTTCTTTACTAGCGCTGAGCTAGCTGAATATCTATTAAAAGTGAAAACTACAGTGGTTGGAACAATGCGGCATAATCGAAAAGAAGTTCCAAGAGAGTTACTTAAAGATCGCCAACGTGAAGAGAAATCTTCAATTTTTTGTTTTGATCGTGAATTGCCCCTGGTTAGTTATGTTCCTAAAAAAGGAAAGGCAGTTGTTTTGCTCTCATCCATGCATCACGACAAAGCAATAAATGAAGAGAATGACAAAAAACCCGAGATTATTATTCATTACAATGAAACAAAATCCGGTGTAGACAACCTTGACCATTTATGCAGGTTGTATTCATGTAAGCGTAAGATACGCCACTGGCCTATGATTTTATGGTTCAACATGCTGGACTGCGCAGCCATAGCTGCATACATAATTTGGATTTTGAAATTCCCAGATTGGGAATTTGGAAAGCGACACAGACGTCGATTATTTCTGAAACAACTTTTGAGAGAGTTAGTCAATGACCATATTCAGAGAAGACTTGAGAATCCACAAGCTCTGCAGTCTGGAGTTCGTCTATCACTTAAATCTCTGGGAATTGAAATTCCAAAAATACAAGCTGCATCTAATGGAACTACAAGTCAAGACAAGCAGAAAAAGATGCTGTGCCAACTGTGTCCACGTTCTTCGGATAGGAAGGTGAAGACCAAATGCAAGTGCCGCCATATTCCTTGCTGTCCGGAACACCAGCACACAATATGTGATGTCTGCGCAGGGACCATTTAAAACATGTGAATTAAACGATAAGAAACTTGGTGAATACTCGTAGTCAGTGGCTTAGGTTAAAATATGCTACATTTAGAACATTCTTAAAATTATATGACAATGATGTAATTTTCTTCAATATATTATAGCATTTTTTTGTATCAGAATCTTGTAATATGGATAAAATAAAGTAAACATAAAACGAGAAAAAAATCAATAATAATATATTAAACATTTACTGAGTATTAGAACAATGAATACTTAAATCACAACGTCCAAAGAAACACTTAATTCAAGGAAAATGTGCTCAGGGTCCGCGCATACCCCAGGTCATAACGTGGTATGTTTTAGAAGGACATAATGATAGGGTTAAATACTTAACCTTTCTGGTAATTGCCCCATCGGGTCCAAGTTCCGGGGGAGGGGAGGTAATATGTTTCACACGGATACGAAATAGAACTCATCACCCAGGAACGACTAAACGATTTGGTGCTAGACTTGGACCTTCTTAAAACGAAGGCTCCCCTGCTTGGTTTACGCTTTAAAGAGTCATCTCCTCAAAAATGATATAAATATAACATACGAGTATTATAGCAACCCAAAGGCAACGTTACTCTCATATTACTCAAAGGATAGTGATCGGGTTTACTGTAATATTATTCCACTGGCCTATTTTAATGGCCTATTTAAAACTGAATTATTTATTTATTTATTTATTTACGTCTTGTTTTACATGGCGAAGTTAAGGCCCTTATCTTCTTGACCAGTAGAGGCTATTCACAGACTCGTTCAAAACTAGTTTAAAGGAGTTTTATTACACAACGGAAATAAGAAACCCTCTATACAGCTACTCACGCAGTACACATGAGACGTATGAAAATCTTCAAATACTACTGAACATAATAGGATATGAAAAATAAAAGTGGAGCATATTTGCTGACAATAAAGTAATTGCTATGCTTACTGGATTATAAGGTTGTTGTTTTTTGTGTTAGTGTAATAGCCGAGCAAACTAAAGGCACTACATAATTAAAACATAGCCTTTGGGAACTGAAATTATCCTTGGTGAGAGGAATGTGGCTCAATATCCTCTACTGGATAAGTCGAAGGCCTACTTGCCGCCTCTAAAACTTGGTTTAATGATGATATTTTTAGACCATGAACAGAGATGGTGAGTGGTTTGCGTATCTCAGACAATTTCCTAAGTTAAGTGAAGCCAAGGCCAAGGAAGGAATATTAACAGGATCTCAAATCAGATACATTTTTAAAGACTTTATTTTCATTAGTACACCAAGAAAAGTAGAAAGATTAGGATGGCAAGTTTTTAGAGACGTCTGCAGTAACTTCCTAGGCAACAAGGCAGCGTATTACAGAGAAATTGGGGGAAGTCGATAAAGTGCTATTGTGCCATAGAAACATATCACTTAATGTTAAGTTACACTTTCAACATTCGCACCTCGATCCTCCCCCCCTGATAACTTGGGGGAGGTTTCTGACGAACACATTGAAAGATTTCATCCGCAAATTGCAGGTATGGAGAAGAGGTATAGTGGAAAATAGAGTGAAAATTTGTTGGTTGACTTTTGCTGGACCGTAACACACGAGACACCCTGTGAACAATACAAGAGTATTGTATGTATGGGCAACGCCCTAGTCGAGCTAGTCTACCGGTTCCCGTAAGATCACCGAAGTCAAGCAGCTCTGGGTCTGGACAGTGTTTGGATGGTGACCATTTCAGCACTCCAGATGGTGTTGCCTGTGCGGCGTCCACCCAGCGTCGTGAGGCCAATTGGGGAGCTACCTGAATAAAGAGGTACCGATCACAGTTGAGGGCTTCGGCTCTCCTCTCCCAACACGTCTGGTCAGCGTGGGAACAGTAGATCACCTCCTCCCTCCGGGAGAGTCCTCATCCAGTAGTGGATTGAATATGGCTGTGTATTTTATATATATATATATAATTATATCATATATGTATATATATATATATATATACATATATTATGACCCTTCTTAGCCGAGTAGTTAACACGCTTTTTACAATTGGTACGCATGGTTCCGGGTTTGATTCTCGTTAGCGAATCAATATTTTCGATGCTGGGGCAATTTAAGAGCTACATACAAAAAGAACTAACGAATTTCAGTCCAGAATGAAGAAAATAACGGCTTAGTAACTACTGTTATTTTAATAATAACAGAATATGAATGAATATGAATACTATGTTTGGGATTAATAGATTTTGGAAAGGCTCTCGATTCGGTCTCCTTGGCAGCTGTACTTAGATCACTTGAACATCAGGACATTAAAAGTGCATACATCAAGTTACTGCGAAACATTTACTCGACTGCCACTTCTGTCATTAAACTGCATCAAGAAAAAATACAGTTGGAAAAGGAGTAAGGTAAGGAGATTCAATTTCTCCAAAACTGTTTTCTGCGGTCTTGTAGGGAGTGTTCCAAAATTTAAAGTGGGATGAAGTTGGAATAAAAATCAATGGCGAATATCGTCATTACTTACGATTCGCTGATGATATAGTCTTGTTTGCATCAAGTGCAGAAGAACTACAAACCAGAATGGAACAACTGAGTAACGAGAGTTAGGAAATAGGCCTTAAAATGAATTTAAGGAAAACAAAAGTAATGTATAATCAACATTCAGCAAGGAAGAAAGTAAAGATTAACGGAGATACAATAGGCGTAGTTGATGAGTATGTTTACCTAGGCCAGCTCAAAACATCGAATGCCAAGTTGACTGATGAAATAAATATAAGATGTAAAATGACGTGGAGTTAGTTTAGAAGACTACACTTTATTTTCAAAAACAAGCTACCAATGTGTCTGAAGCGTAAAGTTTTAAATCAATGTGTCTTACCTTTGATGATGTATGGCTGCGAAACTTGGACATTGAATACGCAAACAACTCAAAGATTAAGAGTCACACAAAGAACAATGAAGAGATGCATGCTATGAATAACCAGGAGGGACAGGAAGACTAATGAGTGGACTCGCACACTAACAAAGGTAGAGGATGTAATCAAGACTGAGAAGAAGATGAAGTGGAGATGGACCGGTCACATATCTCGATGGACAGATGGAAGATGGACGATAAATGTACTACGTTGGATTCCTAGAGAAAAGAAACGACCGATACGACGTCCAAATGCAAGATGGGTAGATGGAATCATGCATTTTTCAGGAGCTACATGGATGAGGATATCAGCAGACCGAGATATGTGGAAGACAGGGCAGCAGTGCTGGATGCCTTCATCCAGTAGTGGATAGAAAACGGTTGAATATGACGATGATGACGATTTGATTTTACGTTCAGTAAGAACTCGTTTCCATTGATATAAAAATATTCTTCGAAAGAACTATTCTTACAAAATTACCTGAATAGACAATTATAATGGCATGTTGCATGATTCTCTGGGTTTTAAAACCTTTTGTGATGAACTAAGAAAAATATTTAATATTTGTACATTCCTGACCAATATTTTTACATTAAAACTCTTTTTTTCTGTTTTTGTATCAGTGAAAGTTATTTTTTTATTATTTACTTTGCAAAATAACGGAAAGTGCAAAGATGTTCGCAAGGCGATTAAAAGTTTGATTGTATTTGAAGTCTAAGATAGTAATTGAATGCCTGGCCTATAGACCAGGGGTCCTCAAGCCCCCGAATCAGAAAGCTACTCGACAAAAATGAAATATGCCCTGAGTTTCCAAAATAAATTGAAAGTTGTCTTATAAAATTGTCTGCTCAGACAGTAAATCTATCCCTAAACGTATACGATAATGCAAACGTTAACTAATCATCTTGACATCCAGACCATGAAGGCCTGTAAACTACTCTAAAATTTACCTTTTACCTTTAATTTTCAAACGTTAAGCAGCAATATACGATTTGTTTGAAATATTTCTGGGGTTCGTAGACCCGTATCCAGAATATCTTAAAAGTTGCTCCCTTCTCGTAGACTTGCTTTTATGAACTCATTCTTTTTATTTTTATTTTTCAAGTTTGCTGGTCCACTGAAGGTGGCCAGCGCCTGTTGTGAGGGTTACGCCCTCTTTTCAGGCCAGGGTAGTTTAGTAGGTCATGTGTAGGAATGTAGGATGGGTAGTTGGGCTAAGAGGTTTGCATACATTTAATTAAATTTTATTGATTAATTCATTAATTTATCTTGGATATTATAAGTATTTGCTTATAATCATATTATTGGTTTTAGGGAATTTACCATGATGTGATGGAGGTATGATAATGACGTGCAATAGTCAAGACAACACCTTGGCACATAGAGGACAAATGATTTATGATTCTTCTCCCCTAGGGGCTTCTCTAGGGATTAATGGAAAGACAGATGAGCCCTACATTGAACATTTATGATTACTGTGCAATTATGAAAATGAAAGTGAAATGAGGGTCATTTGATACGTTTACTCAGGAGATGTAGGGGTTACGGAAAAGAAGACATATGGTCCTCAATATGTGGCTTTGAGATGTACTTGGAAGACTTCGCGAGCTGCTAGAGTGATTTGATGAAGAACTGCTGGTCTATTATGTAGGTAGAGGTTTTGGAATGTGAGAGAGAGGAATTGAATGATTTGATCTATAGTAGGAGGTGGAAGAGCTGGAGGATGAGGCTGTGGTTGTGTTACTGGTGATAGGCGTAAGGGAACTGCCATGAAGTTGTCGGGGTCCTCGTCAGGTTTGGGGCGACCTTGGCATTTGTATGAAAAGGTTGTATGTGGACTGTTGCATTGGCTGCATTTAGGCGGATTGGATTGGTTTGGACAGGCTTTGGTTTGGTGATTTTCTGCACAATAGCCGCACTTAGGTTCGTTGGGACATCGCTCGGTTGAGTGGTTGTTATATTGCTGACATTTCTCGCATCTGAGTGGTAGCGGTGGCTGTGTTCGCGATGGTTCGACCCGGTAACGGCGTCTATATATGAAAGCTCCTGATTGTAGTAGTGTGTTGATGGCGATTTGATCCGGTGTTAATACTCGTACCATGTAGCTCGGTGTGCCAGTTTGCGTTTTTATTCTAAGACATTTGGTGATATTGAGTCCTTCTTCACGGAGCTCGGATTCTACTTCTTCGCCTTGGATGTCTGGATTCTCTCCTCGTATCACTACTGATAATTGAGGCGGACGTCGTGGTGGTGGTTGCAGATTGAAGGTCTTGATTGAAAGTATAGCTAGATGGGCGTTTGTGCCAAAGATCTCAAAGCCAAATTTGTTTCGAATTGTGCTTGCCAAATTACTGTCTGTGGATTTTATAATGATGCCGTTTCTCGTAGGAATAATTTCAGAGATAACTAGTCTGGAAATATACTTTGTAAGTTTGCAGAATAGCTGTTTTGGCGTTTGATAACGGGGGTCGAACTTGGGTAGAAGAAAAGAGTAAGTTATTGACTTGGTTGAAGCAGTTGATTGTTGATTGTCTGAATCACAGCCGGATATATTCATGAATCGCTCGGTATCAAAGTCGGAAGAACTAAGAGTGTGTGTGCGTTTGCTTGGAGGTGACTTGCCGCTACCTGACCTGCGTAAAGAAAGTGAACGAGAGCGTGCGCCTGCTATAATAATCCGGTTATGCGTTGTCTCGGAATCGTTCCAGTGCTGTTATCTTTGGGTATTGCAGTTGAGGCTGACTGAGTGACGGTAGATGGCAGAAGATATTTTCCTGTTCCCTTGGGTGGTTTAGGCATGATGTTCTGCGAAAGGAGCGTACAGATGAAGAAATAAAGCAACCAAAGTGCTAGAGTAATAGGCACAGGCAACGAACCTGCCACCCTTTATTTTCTGTAACTCGTGCGTATGAACAAAACTGATGAACGAGTTGAAGGTG
This sequence comes from Lepisma saccharinum, assembly GCA_022664845.1. Taxonomy (NCBI): domain Eukaryota; kingdom Metazoa; phylum Arthropoda; class Insecta; order Zygentoma; family Lepismatidae; genus Lepisma; species Lepisma saccharinum. The sequence goes on along the minus strand of JAGDQP010033541.1, from coordinate 354 downwards.
GGACAACCCATAGGGATAGATGCTTATCAGAATAATGGAAACACCTCTAGTTGGCAACACGTCAGATATATGGGTTGGCAGTGGTGTCGTGGCGACCGCAGCGCCGGACTGCTGGTGGTGGTGTGTTAGGTCGGTCTCCATACTACGTCAGGCGTCGTGGAACAGGAGTGTGCAGTGGCTGCAGCAGACGGAAGTAGTGTAAAATGGGAGACCTCTCAGAGTTTCAAAGGGGCAAATTGTTGGTGCGCGGTTATGTGGAGTGAGTGTGACGGCAGTGGCTAGTGTGTTAGGTGTGTCGCCAGGGACAGTGTCGAAGGTGATGACGGCCTACACAACACACGGGAAAACCACATC
>JAGDQP010033540.1:0-20604 GCA_022664845.1 Lepisma saccharinum | reverse complement strand
AATATGCTATGTATTGAGCTCAGCATGGTCTTCTATAGATGCGCAAGCCAAATTTTTATTTTAAAATACACTATATTGACTTATATAATTATAAATTGTTAAAATTCTTGTGAAATAGGATATTTTAGTAATACTAATTGAACTGTTTTAATCGTTATAACGTATTTTGTGGTCTTTATTTAAATATGGTGACCGTATATACAGAGTGCATTAAAGGATCATTGTCCTTCATAGCTATTGATCGTTGGCAGAATTCAGGAGAGGAAAGAGTTTCCCTGAAGATGAAGACTGTTCTGGGCTGCTGACAGCAGCATGTGTGACGAAAGAGAACAGATGTTTTAAGGAAAAATCAAATGAGTACATTCGGGAACAAAAATACGGTGTACCATCCGAAATCATTCCAAACCTTACAGGGGAATAAGAATTACGAAGATCAGCAACACTATATATTGAAAGTAATTCTGAAAGGTATCAAAACTGTGAAAGATTTTTCATTGTTTAAATCATAGTGTGTACAATGTTATAAATCATACAGGGTGGTCTATTTGTCTGTCTCCGACTGTACACATGCTCAGAATCAGAAAGCCCTGAACATTTAACGCAAGTGAGCGAGGACATATGTGTGGACCAGGGTACTGTGACTGTCACATTTTCAAAGCCTCTAGAGAGTTCTAAGTCCCAATTCTCTTCTTAAGCCTCGTTTTCATGTTCGCTAATTTCTTATTCAACTGCGATTCTGTGACAGGAACACCAAATGATTCTTCATATTTTTCCTAATGGTCGAAAATGCAGATGCTTTCTTTTGTCTTGCTTCAGGCAACATGCATTTACTAAAGATGATTGGAGAATGCTTTATCATGTTCACGATTGCAGACAATGCATCATCCTTTTCCCCACAATCATTTTCCACATCACTCGTTCTTACACATCTGACAGACTGCCTGACTCGCGCGGAGTGGAGGAAACTCTGTGAGCATGCTCAGGTCACGTAGGAGTAAGTTATCACAACCACGCTAGTTCTTATTCATACGAAATTTTAAGAGTTTGCTCAGGAAACAGAGCTCACATCACTCATGAGCAAGGTCAGCAAAGTCAAGACTGTTTTATACATAAGACCCATTGAATTGTATAGTTAGTTTTTGTTGATTTCAGTATGAACCGTCTACAGATTTATAGAAAATCTTACTGCACCATCACATATCTTTGCCCAAACCGCAAACGAATAGGGGTCCTAGACGCTCTGATTTTACAGGGGCGTCTCACTTTTTTTAATTTTTAAGTCCTTTCCCGGTATCCCTATAAATTCTTTTCGGGACGACAAATGTCCGGGGTTTTTCCCTTCTTTCGAACTATAATTATTATCCAGTGCTGCATATTATAAGAAAATAATACAGAATATGTAGAAATCTAAACCATTTCTAAGGAACTCCATTAGCCTCATCCAGTGAAATGCTACCCGCTATATATAATAGCAATTAGCCAATATTTCAGAGTTTTAATATTTTAATGTTTCTAACCATTTTATGTATATCCAGTGCGAAAAAGAAAGGTGTCAGGATTTCTCTGCACAAAATGTAGGATCCCTACAAAAGAAATAACCAATTTCCTGACTAAGTTAAAGCTTTGCCATACTCCTTAGAGTCCGGACCTAGCCTCGCATGACTTTCCTAAAGTTTACTAAAGCATTAGCTGAGATGTGGTGCCTCAGTGGTAGAGAGAGCTCTCACCTCTGGCGCTTCGGGTGGTCGGTTCGATCCCTGCTCATGCCATGTGGGCTTTGTGGTGGACAAACACCGCGTGCGTGCGTTTTCTCGGAGTACTTCAGTTTCCTCCTACTTTTTTTCAGTCCACCAATTTATTCTATCATCTATTCGGCCTGAGCCACAATTGCCTAAAGGCCTTACATTCAAAATTCGAACTAAACATTAACGTTTACCGATTTACATCTCCTGATGGCGAAATGGTTGCATATTATGAACAATGTCTGTAACCTGCTCCAATAAACGTTTAGCATTCACACCATTTTTTTTAGGGGATGTGATGTTACATAGTGTCATAATAATGTAGCAAAAAGAATTTAATACTTCTGTTTTATAGCGTCTTTTTTTAAAAGAACTTTGAGTGTTCCTCGTATAAAAAAAATCCCAACTTTTTTTTCTTATCAAGGTGCTTTTTACGGTAATGCCTTTTTGCTCTTATTGATTTAAAAATTCGTAAAATAATAAAAATAGGTGAGATATGAAATTCGCCTGATTTTAACTCAAAGTTGGTATGGTGGTAGCCCTTGATCTCAATAGTAACTATGTGCAGTATTAAGCTGTGAGTTATGATGATCCAAAGTAGGGATTTTGACTTTTACATTTTGTATACCCTGAATTTTCAATAAAACTTAGAAAAAAAAAACAAGAGTGACTTTTTTTTTGTTAAAAAAACACCTTTTACGTTACATTCAGTCTATTTTATGTGATATACTGTTACAATTTGCATAGAATTTCAAAATGCTCACAATAGTAAAATCCGTGGGGAACTCTTTTTTTCTTTTTTTAACCTGTCTTTGTGTTATCCGATTGTCGTTTAAAATGCAATGAATTCGTGAACATGGAAAAGCCAGAGCGGGAAAGGGATGGAACGAATAGTCAGCTGTGACCTAACGCTGTTGAACTCGTGTAATGCGCCCTTGTTAGGCTGTCAATTTGAGTCAATTTGTTAAACCGAGATCCCATTCCCGTTTCGACGTTGACACGTGTGCGTAAAAAGGGATTAGATTTACCGGTACTGACGTCATAGCAGCCCCTTCAGGCAGATAAATGAAGCTGCTTATCATATTTAAAATATTAATAACTGTGTGTAGGTCTATAAACTTTCTTTTTTTTAAAAATAAATCTTCAGTATTATGAACTCACAAAGAAATAGTTCGTGTTTTGCTTTACTTTTTTCATGAATTAAAGTGTTTAACCCTTTAATACTGGAGTTTCTCTCACTTGGCGACTAAGTACTGCACAAGCGTTCTACTGATGCAAGTAGCTGCGTATATTTTATTGTAATACACATTTTTCTTTTAAGAAAAAAAGACGAAAGAAAATAGGTAAGAAAACACACTCGTGTTAGATTCATTCTCCTTTTTTCTTCCATAGTTTCAGCAAGTAAGGCTGAGACAGACTTGTTTAAAAGGGCGAATAAATCAAATTCAGTGAAAGGTAAAAACCGCCTTCAAAATGCTCTATTTTTTTAACGAAAGATTAACACAATACAGTAGATAATAAAACTTGTTTACTAAACACCTTCGAACATTTTGAAATCGGTGCAAGCTATTACTCAAAGACAGTGGTTCTCAAATTTCTGGGCTCCCTGTACGTTCTTTCGTCGTGCGTTACAGTACGGAGCAATTGTACAGTAGATGGCAGACTTGTTGCACTAATAGGCGTTTGCAGGGTGAAGTAGTCGAAATGAAACTTTGAGGAATCTCGGCTTGTTTTTAAACGAAAATTAATATGGATACTTAAACCCAGCTTGGAAAAATGTTCTTAGTGTGCAGAAAATTGAACAAATGAGAAATTAAGCTCGCAAGAACCAAATAAATATAGTCTGAGAACTATCAAAATTCATAAACTTAGAAAACAATTAAAACATTATTTATTGAATTTTAATTTACAGAATGTTTGTCACTTTCCATAATTATAAGCAGATAACCGTTAACATGAAGCCTACCGTTGTAGCAGATGAAATGTTTCTTGAAGGAGCTGGACCATACATGGAGATGGAAGAGGTAGGAGGTTCTGATGGCCTGTTAATGTATTTGGCGGCAAATGAGAAGGCAGTTCATGCTGACTTGTTCAATGATTTCAAAGATATATTTGATGATGATCTGCAGTGATTGTGACGGTGGCTTTCCGAATTTGTTAAACATAATTCCTGTTATAAGTGAATTACTTTTCAATTATAATTAACATCTTTGTTAAAGTTTTTCTTGTGTTGCCTCATTTTAAATATAATTTACTCTTTTTCTTGTGTAACATATGAAAATAAATTATACTTTTATCCTTTGTGTGTGTGACGTTTTGTAAAAATATTTATAACCGATTATAACTCATTAAAAAGTATTTAAATTTAAATTTAAATCTATAATTCTATACCTTGAAAATGACTGCGGAGAGCAATTAAAATGTAGTGTTTCGTGTTTAAGGAACGTAATTTTAATGTTTAGATAAGAAACAGCATAGTGTCCTTATAATATGTTCAAACTCTGAACATTGTCTCGTAATATTCTCGAACTCTGTATATTGTCTCGTAATATAATTATGGCGTGTATCCATAATTTTCCCCCCACCTTATGTATTTCCGGAACGAATGAAAATATCAGAAAATAGCGAAACACGTATTTCATATTTAGTGCACCTATGACTCTGAACGCAGGTAGGTAGAGCAACTCAAATTTCAAATTGCAAGGAGTTCAAATAAAATTTCGTTTGATAGGTCTTTGAATTTTGAACCAAAGAATTTTGGAACAACTCCGACATCGATGTATTACCCCTGTTCAAAATGATTGAGGATTAAAGTTTGAAAGTGACTATTTTATTACTGTGTTTCTCCTCAGACTATGAGTTCAAGAGAAGCGTAAGAGTATAACTCCCTACCAAGTTTATACTCTGTATTTGTGTTCCTTTAGGCATTAGCCTCCTCAATATTATGGCATACCTTTGAGGGAGATAAATTTTATCACCTCCATAGTCTGTCCCCACGCTCTGTATTTCCGGAACGAATGGAGGTATGAGAAGATGCCGAAATAAGTATTTCATTATTTTGAGAGGCTAACTTGTTTCAGGAAGATTATTAGTTTAAACATTCTATCTCTGACCCCCCCGAGAAGAGTAGGTGAGGGGGAAACTTGAAAATGTGAAAAGGCAAAAGAAGTCCTCTAATACCGGTATACAGTTTGAAAATTCTTGATGAAAATTTTTAGAGCAAACTTCCTGAACAATATTGTGTCCCTATTTAAAATATTGGCAAATCAAAATTCGAAATATTACCTTTTTTTTGCTCAGGTTGTAAGAGCCAAAGAACCGTACGAGTTGGTCAGAGGCGGATTTTTCAGCAAGAAATGTTAGCTTATCAAATTAATGATATATATTTTACAGCATTTTTACATAGTTCTATTCGTTCCCGAAATACTGAGGACCAAAACACACTTTATGGACCACCTGTGTATTAAACCAGAACTTCTCCGCCTGAAGGAGATCGCGGAATGTGTTCTGGGAAACCGTACAGTGAAAAAGTGTTATCCCCATCACGCTCTGCCAAATACAATTACAACTAGATCATTACAATAAAGAAAAGCAAATTCAGTGCATTTCCAGAAAGTCATTTCATTTACTTCATTTTAACGCAGAAAGCATACCCACTCATTTTGACGAATTGATGGAAATGGTACAATCCCTGAATGTAGTAATAATCGCGATAGCCGAGTCTTGCCTCAAATCGGAAATTAATTCTTCGATTTTTCAGATTAACGGTTGTATCTTTCGGGCAAACAGAAAGCGGAAGGACGGGGGATGGTGGTATCTGAACGTTCGCCCGAAATGATTTAAAATGGTAAAGTAATAGACCACGCTGTGCTTGAATTTGACTGCAAACCTGAATATTTACTGCTTGAAGTAACTCTTAACAAATCCAAAATGACAATTTGCATAATATATGGAGCTCCCACCGCTCGCCTTTTATCGACGATTGAAGAAGCTCTTGCGATCTATTTCGTAGCCTATGGGGACGTCGATGGCTTAGTTGATTCGAATTGTGATTTTAACAAGAAAATAGACAGAAATAAAAGATGAAGTAGCTTTGTTTGAATTGCTTAATGAATTCCACCCATCACACTAAACATTCTCATTCGTGGATTGACCATATTGCAGTCTCTCTTAATCCTAACGAAGTTTTACGATAGATCCGTTAATGGCACAAGGATTCTCTAAACAGGATTTCATATTTGTTTTATATTCAATACGTGCTACCTCTAAATATAAGCTAAAATTATTAACTAACCGCGATTTTAGAAATCCAGACAAATACAGCCTTATTACGCGACGCAGCAGTTCTAAAGCTCTCACACAAACACTTCTACACACTGAGCGTACAATTAATGTATTAACAAATTGGTAATTGATCTATACATACGAGAAACATGCATCTATTCGTACGCCCTGTTATCCCACGGCCGACCATTTGACTGAGGTTTTTCAGCATTTCCCCAGTTTTACCAGACAAATGCCGGGATTGTATCTTAAGAAATACCCTGGTCGATAGCTTCCCCATCCTCCACCTAACTCATCCCGGCCTGAAGTAAAGATGCCTTTAGTAAATTCAAATTTGTACGGCTCGTGTCAAATACAAACTGATAGCCTGGATTGATTCACGAATTAAGGAACGTATGTCAATCCGTGACGCTGCTTTTAGAAGAATTTAGATTGTGAGAGATACAGAGAGTGGTGTAACAAGACTAAACAAATGTTATAAGAAACGCCAAGTTTAGATTTATTCGTAATTTAAACCGCACAACCATGTATTATAAAGAAATAGGGCAAAAGTTTCCTAAGTTATGGATCAGTAAAAGATCTACAAACCTGAATTGAATATTCAAATTGCAGTTTGGATGAATTGAATGCACAGTTTGCTCAAAGTACTGGATCACAAGCTGGCTGCAGAAATAATCAGTAAATATAGAATTAATCTAACACATTTGTCACCGAGAGAGTATCTGAAGTGCAGCCAAAGATTCTTCAAAATTGACACATTCCTAATGATGTACATTCAATAAAGACATATTTTATACTGTTCACAAGGTTGATTTCAGTAACCCAGGATAAAAACGGAATTTCAATTTTAAGCTTGTGTTAGCAGCAAACAAAATAAAATATATTTTTCTTTACTAATTCATGATACACAGATCTTTTTAATATTTTTACTCTAATACATAAAATCAATTACTTTTTAACTACACTTGGTAAATACATTGCTGAGATGTATATCAAACATAAGCACAGACGCTAAAAGAGAAATACGTATATAGCAATTGTATTATTCACGGTACCATCCCAACATTTGCGTGGCATAACTGAGGAGAGAACCTTAGTCAAAATGTTTGGCACCAGGGATCAATCCCGAATTCTCCCGATTGCAAGGCCAGCACGCTATCGAATGTTCTACGTCCTCGGTAAATCTTAGCATTGAAAATTTCGTTATATTACTTGGTGATATGGCGAATGCATGCATTTTGGTTTAGTGGTACGCAAAATGTAGAAGTTTGAGTACCTTTGTAGTAGACGAACATTTTGTTACAACCGCTGTGTGTGTCTGTCACTCTGCCGAAAACTTTCAACACAGGAACTACTAGGGCGGTGGTGAAGCTGTCGTTGGAAAGGTCTCTCCATAATGTTTCCAATGAAATATTGATAAAAAAATAGGATGCTGCTGCTGAAGCCTGGCTGTACTATATATGCACACTCAATCTCCTGACAGGACTGAGCTCCGCCCACTGATTCCGCCAAACTCCGCCCGCTATGGGGGTGTCACCCCCAAATCCTCGACAGCACCGTCAACGTAAATTTTTTATGCTACATAAATGATAGAAACCGTGGAAAACTCCACTTACATCCTTCCAATTTTGACTTTATACCCCCCAAAATGAAAAACCTGGCATAATCCCTAGATCTGTTTCACTTGTTCATCAAAGCGTAGGCACCCTGTCGTTTATGTTGTGGAGTCGGAAGTTTTAGAAAGAAGTAGCTTTTTGTGGGGACACACACACACACACACACACAGAGAGAGAGAGACAGACAGACAGACAGACACGGAGGGAATCTTTGTACTTCTCTAAAACTAAAAGATAAACCTGCAGGAAAAATAAATAAAAAGGAAAATACGGGAGCAACGTGTCACAGATAGTAGGTAGAAGTGTCCTCCTTAGACTTCTGTTGTAATATAAAAAGTAATTTTCTTTTGCTCTAGTCTCAAGATGACAGATATGTAACTTGGAATCGTTTGCTTACCATTTCCGTTACATCTCCACAAGATGGATCGAAGTGAAAACATTCCTTGACAGATGTCAGTGCTTGAAAGTATCAATGTGACTTGAGTTCTTCTTGGGAAAAAGAGATATTGGAATTTTGAATGACATATAGAATTTGATATTATTAGAGGAAACTTTGAGGGACGAGCTTCAAAACTAAATCAAAGAATATAATGGATAGAAAAGAACATTGTATATGATAGCAAGCACAGCAAATTCGATAATATGTAGTCAGATAAATTATTCTTTGTAAGTTTGTTCTTAATTTGATCAGTAATAAACAAATGATTAGGAGGACTTTGATCTTCGTTCTGACGATTTTGGTTCCTGCACGCCCTTCTTCAGTGCTTTGTGTGCTCACCGGTCACTGACTAATTGATGTTTACTGATTGAAATTCAATAAAGATTATAGAACTTGAAAGACAGCGTTGGTAGTTTTCTGCAACTGTCCAATAAGTACATTAGAATCCCGGTTCGTATCTCCCATGACTTTCTACGCGACCTTAGCTCCATCGATGGGTAGTAATCTTCATCCCGTCACTCTCTACGCCGTCACTACCAACATACAAGATCTACATTTGCATAAGAAACCTCAGAAATTACGTCGTAAAGATTTTTCTCTCAATTTCAAGACACGAACCGTTGCTGACAGTAAACAACGTGTTGAGGATAGATATAAATTTATCAAACAGATGAGTGCCCGTGCTACAAATCGCTTTTCTAAGAAATACTCTGTGAGAAAGCTAATTTCACTCTTTTCCGATGATCAACTTGCTGAGTGCACTTTACCTCCTGATATTAATTCGTCTGACGATTTTCCTGATATTTCCGAGTCACAATCTACCCATGGTCGGATACAATAGATGTACCACATGATAATGTAAAAACTCTTGTCTTGAAATGCTATATTACTGTATTATTTGCGTAATATATCTCACTCACTGTAAATAAACTGTTAACTGCTCACATAGCACTAATTCGTTACCGGATATCGTGCATGGTATAATGACATAAACGAAACTTCCAGCTTCATCAATTTCTTTATCTGTTGAACTTTACATGCTTCCCACATGCCTATTATGAAAATAACATGCTTCATGCACTTGTACAAATAATTTTACTGATCTTGTCTAAACTGATGGAAATTCATTAATCACGCCACACTTCCTGCCTTTCTTCTGTTCCCTCCTTGTCACCCAATCGTCAGCCATCATGCGCAAGATTGCCAGCTACTCCACACTATGACCAGGTCTCACGAACACAAAATTCACTAAACAATCACAAGAAATTACTAAAACAAAAAAAAATGAAACTAATGTGACTGTTAAAAACTACAAACTTATCCACCACATGATATGGTCAAAGAGGGCTTCTCTGTCTCTAAAAAGGTCTTTAAACCAGGTCCAACCCAATCTGTTGCTATAACAATTCCGACGACTAACGTCCTGTTGTCTCTAAACCACCGCCTATATTCATCTATAATATTAAAGAAAAATATCACTTTGCTAAAACATTGTGTGCCGTCTGCAACCCCATGTTAGACATACTTCGGATTTTATCCGTTTTCAGGTTTCAACTACCGCTGACTATGACAAGATCATAGCTTATTGTAATCAAAAGCCTTGCCAGCATGCTAGTGTGATTCCAAAGAAGGACCGACCACTGAAAGTGGTCATATGAAAACTGACAATTGACACACCAACTCAGGATACATACCAAGATTTGCTTGATCTTGATTTTCCGATTATTGAAGTATCGCAGCTCCAAGGTTGTGATAAGGACACTCACGTCAAGATGCCTTACCCTCTTTTCTTAACATCTCTTCGTAAAGAGCCAGATATTCAAAGCATTTATCAACTGAAATACCTGCTTAGCTACACGGTCACTGTTGGACCGTATAAAACACCAGGCCTTCGCCAATGTTTTCAGTGCCAGAGAGTTTGTCACGCTCAAAAAACGTGTTTCAATAAGCCCCGTTGGGTGAAATGCACAGGTGCCCCATCTTGCTCACTTGTTCCCTAAAAAGACACGTGATGAACCAGCCAAATGCGCAAACTGTAGTGCCGACCACCTGGCAAATTATAGAGGCTGCAAGACCTCATGCCGTTCTTAGTCTTTGCAAAGTTAATGATTCTCAGAAAACCACTGCTTCTGAATCTGCATTGCCTACTACCACTAACCAAGTTTCTTCACTCAGTAATTCCTATGCAAGCAGCATCAAATCTGCTACTAATGGTGTCGCTCCCAAGCCAGTATCTGATAAATCTACAAACTCAATACGAACAGGTTCATCCACATCCATGCCACCTGCTTCTGCACCTAGTGTTGGAGGTACAATTAAAGGGACTCATACTACTTTGAGTTTTTTAAGTGACACACTTTTAAACACACTCACTCGCATCAAGAATGGACTTCATCGCAGCTTTTTAGGTGATGGCACACATTAAAACTATTCCTGCACGCCACAAACGCATAGCCTTTTGGAATGCAGATGGCACTGCTACTCAAAGAAAAGTCTTCCACCATTTCCTCACTGAAAATGCAATATACATTATCCTTTTACCTATTCAGTCCCTCCTCTGCAATCCATTGAAGCTACTGGTGCTACTCTACTCACTTCTGATTCTCCATTAATCTTAATTTCGGCTTATAAGCAACCCAACACTCCTCTTATTGTTGAAGACCTACGCAAGCTTAGTCGCCTTGGCACTAAAGTTCTTATTGCTGGAGATCTCAATTCTAAGCGCCAATATTGGAATTCTCAACATCCAAATCGTGCTGGAGGTGTTCTCGACCAAGCTCTTCCGACTTTAGATCTAACTCCCACTGCACCTACTGATCCTACTTGTTTTCCTAACCATGGTGCTAGGCCCGATGTCTTGGATATTGCTTGCTCTCCATAAAGAGATACATATTATAGATGGACCATATACTATTCATGCACTTGACTCATATACCTGTCCGACTGGATATTCAGCACCAGCATTACCCACAGCGTCCTCGTTTACCCACTACTACTCTCACTGACTGAGACGAATACAAGCGTTTTGTTACTGACACCACTGATACCCGGATCAAGCTCAATACCACTCAAGACATCGAAAATGCTGTTCAACATCTCACAGCCAGTCTTCAAACTGCCCTCAAAATCACTTCATCTACTGTCACTCCTCAGCATACCTCTGGTATTCTCTCTCCTGAACACCTGCGCACACACATTCTCATTTCCTTGAAGGGTTGAGCCCGGAAACATTGGCAACTCACTCGTACTCCTCTTTGGAAGAAAATGTACAATTCACATCAGAGTTCGACAAAGAATTCAGCGACTTGAAATCCAACGTTGGGAAGCCAAACCGCAGGAATTTGACCAACCAAATTTCGAATTTTGGAGACTTGCCAAATCCTTTTTCAGTCGCCACCACAGTTTAGTCTGCCTCTCGCCCACTTTATGGACTGGTTTTTACTTCTTCTGACAAATTTAAGGTCTTCTTTGAAATTTTGGAACAACAATTTATGTTGAATCTAGAGCCTTACGATGAACCAACTATTCGTCTTGTCAGTTGAACACCCTGTCTCACCAACTTGGACGAACCTTTTAATCCTGCCGATCTAACAGCTCCTCGTGAAATACAACGTGTTATTGGTCGACATCTGCTGCTGGCCAGGATCATATCACTACTCTAGCGCTGAAACATGCTCCTCGCAAATTACGTGTACGTCTTACTCGTCTGTTCAACGCCATGTTCCTCCAGTTACTTTCCTCGTCTCTGAAAAAATGCAAAGGTTGTCATTATTTCCAAACTTGGCAACGACCTTCTTTATCCTGTCAACCATCGACCTATCAGTCTTCTCCCCATTCTTGGCAAGATATTTGAACGCTTGAATCATCGTCGACTATATCGTCACATAGATGCAAGACAACTAATACATTCGCATCAATACGGCTTTCGCCCTGGCTTTTTGACACTGTTCTTCAACTTGTTCGTGTCACTGAAGAAATTACTTATCAGAATAATGCATTTGGACATACCATTGGAATTTTTTTATGACTTACAAAGCATTTGATCGTGTTTGGCATGAAGGCCTTCTATATTAATTAATACAGTTTGCCTTTCCAGCTCATCCGTTTTATCCAGGATTACCTTTCCAATCGCAACTTTTTCGTTTTCTGCAATGGTTGTTCTACATCCATCACTCGACCATCACTGCTGGTGTCCCTCAGGGCTAAGTACTTGGACCTATGATATTCATCTGCTGATATTTGTACTACACCGTCAACTAATCTTGCTACGTTTGCTGATGGCATTGCCCTATTTGCCTCTCATCATAACTTACGATATGCTCATCTTCAAGCTCAATGGCATCTTGATCTGCTTCAACAATAGACTTCCAACTGGCGCATTAAAATTAACCCAGATAATACAGCTGTTGTTTACTTGTCTCGTCGCTGACCTCGAAATCTACGTCAGCTAACCTTTTTTTGATGAACCATTAGAAATACAGCAATCTGCCAAATCCTTGGGTGTTGAACTTGATCGCCGTCTAACTTTTGCTTCTTATCTCCAGGCTCTTGTCAAACGTGCACTACAACACAATACACTTGCTCTATACCCGATGCTAGAAAGTCATGTACTCTCCATGGAACTACGAATTCGTATCTAATGATGATCCACCAAGTCCTCGCCTACGCTGCACCTGCCTGGCTTCACACTGCTCCTACGCACAAAAAGAAATTCCAGATCGTCCAAAATCGTGCTGCTCGCATTATCTCTGGTCACTCTTGTGACACTCGCATAATCCAAATACAAAAAGACATCAACCAAGATTGCTGACTGATTACCTCGATAGAATCTCGCGATCTTTCCTTCATCGAGTCCGAACCACTCAGCAAGTTCCTTTACAATCCATTGGCACACGCGTGCCAATCCAGCATACTCATCGTATGCACCGTCCTTTTTAACTATGGTACTCAACATCACATGATTGAATAGCATTTCCCGGTTGGATACCGGTGATAAGGTATGCTCATCTTTACTCACACGGGAAATAGTTTAGTTCATGCTGATTTCGACCTACACTACTTCAGAAAAATTCGAGAAATCACCAACTTCATTTGAGGAATCCCTTGCGTCATCTATCACACAATTTGAAATATTCGTTTTCAAATACAGAAAGTTAAAGTCTCTGACGGTGCCATGCCCCATCAGCTCCACTATTAGTGGTGTTAGAGATATGAAACTCTAAAATTCATTTTCCCACGCTTTCGGTAACTAACTCCGAAACTATGCCGATTTCGAAATTTTGCGAGAGTAACTTTCGTCTGGTTTTGATGTGAGGAACCACCTTCTGAAGTTTGTCGGTGTAGTTCGTAAACACACACACACACACACACACACACACACACACACACACACACACATATATATATATATATATATATATATATATATATATATATATATATATGGTATGGTAAATCATTTTACACTCCTGAGAACTATTATAATCATAAACAGACAAATTAGAGTTATACAAGAAAATGCCAGTTTTCGTGTCATCAAAGCCAGATATTTCAACAATTTTTATTTAGAAGCTGAGAAATGAAAATATCTAATTGTGTACGTTTTAATTCAACATTAGTAGTATGTTTGAGACTTTATTACATTTTTTTCTTTAATTTACAATGGTTCATTCTGTCCTCAAATCTTCCAACCTTAATTCAACTTATTTCCCGACATCATACAATGATGAAATTTTGCACAGCGGCGTAAGTCTGGTGACAATACAATATTCCATTATTACTTTTATATCTTCCTGTATATTTATATATATTTTAAAATCAAATTTTATTTTTTATAGTGTTTTCTTAAAATAAATACTACCTCGCAACGATGTTGCGTTTGACTGGTTACAGACAGACATAAGCTTACAATATAATAGAGGGTAAGGAAAAAGTATCCGAACACCGAAATAACTTGAGAAAAAAAGCAATAATAAAAAACGTTTAAAAATATACTTTTCTTTTAAAAGAATAAAACAATTCTTACTAAAAAGTAAAAAATAATTTTGTTTATGCATGACTAAAAAGAAAGGCATGGTTTGCCCCAGTTGAAGAATTCAAAAAGTGACTGTATATGAGAGCGCGCTCCCCATGCTTTTCTTTTTAGTAATGCGTAAACAATTTATTTTTATTGAGTACGAATTATTTTGTTTTCTTTAATAAAAGTATGTTTTTAAAATTTGATTTTTAAATTATTTTTTAAAATGAATCTTATTATATCTATTATAATTGACTTTGATACCACTACCTTTAGATATTATTAGAAATTATATGTTTTAAGTCGATAGTCCAGACATTGTCTTGACAAGGAGATGAAAACCTTTCAAACATATTCAGAACTAACGTAGGGACAGTAACTTATTTGCTAGAGCGTTGGAGTAGCACTCGGAAGATCCTGGTCGTCTATCTTGACTGAGGTTTTTCCAGTATTTTCCCTCTGGTACACATCAAATGCCATGATGAAGCCTCATTTGATCCTGCGGATTCCTTCGAACATCCGCTCCTACTACCTTATTCCGGCCTGAACCGAAAGCCTCAAGGTCATAAATAAATTTAAATTCAGATAGTTTGAAGCAATCTAAAGTAATAAGACAATGAAGAATAGCGCTAACGTAGCTTCTAATATTGTTTATAAATATTCATAGATCTTTCATTAATTTTCAACAGATGCCAGGTTGTCATATTGATGATAATGATATTTATCTCAAGCCACTTTCGCAAGGTGAGTCGATGGTGGTTTGTCATATACTTTTATAGACCTCTAGTTTGGAAAGATTTCAGATCACTTGTATCCTCAGTAATGATCGAACGCGGGTCCCACTGATGGCAAGGTGACAGGTGTAAGTATTCATAAATTCGTAATAGGCAAAGGTTTTTTTTTTCCGATGAATTCAAACGGCCAAGTTCAGGAATTATGCTACAAGACTGACCTAATGTTTGCTTACAAGTGAAAAGAATTTTCACCTCAAAATACCGGTATTTTTTATGTGTAAATCTTGAATTTATCGTTATTTTCTGTCAACTAGTCACGCTAATACATCCTACAATCAATCAATAGTTCACAAATTAACTAAATACAAGTGATTTTCATAGCATAATAATTTCTTACTGATTTCCTCCTTTTTAACTGCTACTCGCTATTAAGAAAGTCAGTATGAGAGGGCAGCACCGTATTAAAATTTTAGCTAACACAAGAAATAATACAAGTTTTCAATAAAACTACGTTTGAATGAGATATTACGTAGAATAGTAATAAATTAATCCTACTATCATTTTAGCGTAGCTACTGACAAAGATTTAAAACAAACATTTGTAAATCAATCTCTCCCTCTTCATAATGAAGTTGTACATGAATGCGTTGAAGCACCTTACGATAGATAATACAATAGTTACGCGTACTAGTAATTTTCTTTTATTATTTGTACAACACACTATAGGTTTCCAGTGACACGCAACGTATTTGAACTAGTTGAATTTGTACAGTAGCTTAGATAAATTCTAAAAAAAAATGTCTAGTCTCTTTTGTTTTTAAATTACCTCTTTTTTTTCCTGCGTGTTGATGCTGAAACGAAACCTTTGTAATTGCTGTCTGAAACTATAAAATGATTGGTGATTTTTACGGCTTCTTTTAGTTAAGCCAAAGAGCAGAAAACAGAGTCGGAAGTATCACAAACAAGACTGCAGGAACTTATCTGTTTCGTGTTAGAGTGTTAACTGTTGCATGAGGATTATATTGTGTATTTTTTCAGTTCTGATGCCAGAGTGGTAGACGCTGGTGTTATTTGGGCTTATAGAGGTTTCTAGAAAACAACATTTGAGGTATTTTAATGTTTTATTTCTTCGGAAACACTAATAATTCTTCTTCAGAATAGCAATCTGTAGATAACGCTTATAGTTGCTTCATCTTGTATTTGGTTAATTTTAATCTAGGGCATATGTAAAAATTTCATCGAAATTATTCAGAAAACGGTTATGTTTGTAGCCATAATTCTAAGCATCTGAATCCAACGCGGTTTTGTTGTAGTTAAAGCGACTGAAGATCTACTGCCATCTATTGTTGGAGAGTAGAATTACCAGCATATTGTTCATTTGGGTAAACAGACATACTTAGTGTTTTAGAAACGTTGACACAAAAATTGATATATAAATATCCAGACCATTGTCCCATCTATTAGGAGAATAAGTTAGGTTACATTTTATAAAGTTGTGTACTGCTATTTTTCTGCAGAGTACTTAAGACACGCAATCAAATTTGCGAAAGCTCCTGAACATTTGCGCAGCTACTTTTGTGTATTGTTAACTTAAATGTGTAATGTTCCGAATCAGTGGGCCAAAATAAATTTATAATTTTTTTAAATTATATTTTCTTGATTTCATATTTTCTTAAAAACAATATTTTTGTTTATTTTACCTTTTAACACATGCAGTAATGCCGAGTGATCGGTAGCGAGAGAAGGTGGGTTAGTTAGGTTTGTTATTTCCGTTTATATTACTTGTTTTCCGGATTTTGCTAATTAGATTTCCCTCGTAACAAAACTTAAGTTCAGTCATGGTGACAGGTCACACATTAATGCCGAGAAAGCGGTAGTGAGCGAAGGTAGGTTAGGTTAGGTATGTCCGCATTTTAAACTTACTACTTTCTTTGGTATTTGTACTATGGCTTATAAATTTATGCTGCTGCCAAGAGACATTTGTGAATTGCATTCTTTATATTACTAGAAGCCTTGAACAAGTATTCCACCAAATACCCATCAAAATGTTCTTCCTTTCTGCCGAAAGTTGGAATTAAACATTTCCTTTACTTCACGTCATAATGATCGCGTATACTTTCCATACGTTACGTACATATCATTGCTCCCGTTCAAATCGCTCACAAAATAGGGCTACTCTTCTGATAATAAGTGGATAAAATTTTCTTTAATCTACTTTCACGTGTAAATTTACCTAATTTTCGCTATTTCTGGCCCCCCGTTTCGGAATAAGAACCACTTAAATATGTGGAGGATTCAGAAAAGCACCGCCTCTTTCTACAAACATGCTAATTTTTTTAAGCTATGATATATAATTAGTATTAAGTTATTGGTAGATATCGTTCAGAAGAAGGACAAATCAGATCGGCCATAACGAATTTTTGCCTCGTTTTCCTTTAATCCTTCCAGGCGAATGACAGGACGATATCAAATATTCAAAGCAAGGTAACTTAATTTCCAATCTCCGTTCTGATAATAATCATAGAAAACTGTATAGGAAGGGTGAAGATTGGATTCAATTCTTGGAGTGTTTATATTGGTTTCATGTCGCATGTGTGACCAATGGTGATAACTTCTATTTTGCATGTTGTCACTGCTCCAATGATAAGTAACGTAACAAGCTGGATGCCTCGCATTTAATGTACTTCTGCCCCAAATGTAAGAGACAGATTACGTTTTTCTCATTTTGTTATTACTCTGGTCTTTTGACTAGGAAATAATCCTTCCATCGCTAATGTAAGGATAGTCTCACATTATAAAAACAGCTTAAAATGGAGGATAGCGAGACAAAATGGTGCCGTACAAAAGTCATATATTTGTGAATGCTTTTCTATGCTTCACTCGGAGCAGTTGCTGCGCGTGCAACAATTTAAATATTTGTATAAGTATTTAGTACAGCACAGTTCAGATACTTTTGTTCCACTTGAACTTGCATTTTAGTGTGCGCCTATTCTAACTTAAGAGACGAGAAGGGAAGAAGCAACTGAATAATGACACTGTTTCAATTCATGAATCTTCAGAGCACAAAAGCATCAGAAACTAACAAATAATATTCCAATATTGCAGTTAATGGTTGCCTATTAGGAATGTTGAAATCCGGATACCTAATTCCTATTCATTCGGGTTTAGGATATCCAGATAACTAATACAAAATCTTATGACGGATTATCTGGATAAAATCAGGATTTCATCTGGATTTTTGTCCTTATCCGTATTATCCGAGCACTCTAAAATAAATGCCAGATCATCCCATAAAATATGTATCTACACTACCTGCACTGCAAAACATTGATGTGTTAATTAAAAAATTTCCGTGTACTAAAGCGGCGACCACTTTTTTGTTTTAAATCAACACTGTTTGCTGTGTAAGTTTGGTAATTCAACACTGTGATAGTGCTAGTACGACACCATCTATCGTGTTGAATATGCGTTGATAACACATCTATTGTGTTGAATCACTAAAATCAATACATTTTGTTGTGTTGATTGAACACCAAAACGAGTGGTCGCCCTGGGACACCAGAAAGTGTTGAATTAACACCATTATTTTTTTCTGTGTACTCACCGAATATCGTTTCGTATTCTGTTGTGGATATCTTTTATTTTCGACTAAGGAAGGGATTCTAATCAAAGATTAAAATACAGTTGGGCGAGGTTGAGACAAGAATACCAAATGTTTTAATGGGAACATTTAGCATCAAGGTTTTAACCAGAGACTTCCAAAGAAGGAACAATTTAATTTATTTTAGCCAATGAACCATGGTATACTCTCTGATTTTTTTTCTGTAATTTATCAAAGCCAATTTATATACAATAACATTTCTCTGAACGAAAATGAAGTTGACATATATATATATATTTAATTAATAGTTGTCGAGTAAATATTTTAGCAAAAAAGACAAATGAGTCTACCCTGAGTTTTATTTTCATTATAGATGACAAGAGCAAGCCGAGATTGATCGATTACGATGGATAAAACACAGCACAACCCTTCGTTTTTCCATTACACAAAGCTTTTTTTTTCAGTGACGAAAAACAATTCACTATCTTTATTAAACAACACGTGAGGTTGATAATCCTCTGAAATTGGAATTATATCGAGAGCTAGAGAGGGTGGGGTGAGATACGGTATGTGCGGTGGATGTGTGTATCGATAGAGAGACGGGACTATGTGAGAGCAGTGGTTTGTACGATACCATGATACCTTCTAATCCCATTACGAGATAAGGGAGAAAATGGTTGATTGTGATTGGTTTAGTTGTAAAGGAGTGGTTGAACAATCGTTGGGAACAAAGTATTGGTGATGTATTTGTGTGGTATTCTGTTTAAATTTATTTGAAAAGTGATAAAACTCTTGTAGTATGAAAGGATGTAATATTCTCATGGACAAACAAAGTAAATTAAAAATGAGAAATATAGAGATTTAGAATGAAAGAGAGTAATAACAATGCGCCATTCAACGAGAATCGTATAACGTAATATTGAAATATGCAGATCAAAATCTGTTGCAAAGTACTTGTTTTGTAGCGACATATATTGATTTTTATCTTTCGTTAATGAGTTAAGCAACTATGGTCGAAGGCTTGAGGGGTCATTGTTTCGAGGAAAAGGCACATTTAAGGCTTTAATCTAGGTACTGTCCCTGCAGTTCACTGATGAAACTGAAGAAAATCCTAGAAAGCTTCAGACAAGATGGTCGACAACAGTATTCGGAACAGCCTACTTACTTGTTCGATTGCAAGGTGATCATGATATATGCACAATACAGCTCAGACGCTCCGTTACGTTAAAATGGCCGTATTCAATGTAGCATCCCAGTATTTGCCTGGTGTTACCAAGCGAAGACAAGAAAACCTGTCAGAATAGGTGGGCGTTGGGTACGAATCCACGAGCTTCCGAATGCGTAGTACCAGTTAAGATGAGGCTCTTTTGAAAGCGAACGACCCGGATATGGAAAATAGTGACAGTAAGTTTAGACAGTAAGCTAGAAAGAACAGTTCAACTTTCCAGCGGGCGCGTGCCTTTTTATAACACGAGCAGGTAATTTTGTATGTAAATTTATATTTGTTTCGAATGATTGTTTTCATTCTCAGGTTCTTTAATGCTAACAACAGTTTCCAATTATATACTAATATTACAGTCGCGTAAATACAGTGTTTTACGAACAAACACCCAGTGAAAAAGAGTTTTGTCAGCAGTAAACGCCATTAGAAACTAAGAAAATTACTCTCAAGGGCAGTGCCATGTGGCACGAAATTCCAAATATCAATACCTGTTATTTTATTTTTCGAATAATTAATTTTCCGTAAATGGCTAAAGGAAAGTGCGAATCAAAGGGAAATAAATACGTAGTTCGCAAGTTTAGTTCATGAAGTGGAAGTGATAGCGGCAAAAGGCAATTTGGCAACAAAAGAACATTCTTACCATTTCCGAAACAGGAGACTATTGCCGACAAAGAATCTCTGCACAACATGCAAATGTAATGGAACCTTCTACGGCAAAGCATTCATCCTCGTCTCACATCGCAAAAGAGATTCCACTAAAACAAAACACGACCTTTTCTCAGCCTTTGCGGAAGACAAACACCACACCGCTTCTTCCTCTCTCGCATTGAGACGTAGCTACAGGAAAAAAAGTAGATAGACACTGATATCTAAGTCACCAGGACACTATATACGACATTAAATTGAAAATTAAGTCAGTACCAAGAATGACTGTAAGCTAAAGAAACTTGA
>JAGDQP010033539.1:0-19557 GCA_022664845.1 Lepisma saccharinum | reverse complement strand
GGGTTACATGCGTTGGACCAACACGGCGTTTGACCAACACGGCGTTGAACCAACACGGCGTTCGACCAACACAGATTTTTGCCCTGGGGTGTTGGTCGTACGCCGGTTCTTGCTGCTTGAGAGGCTGTTGGTCGTACGAAGTGTTGGTCCAACGACGCATCCCCGTTCATACGGATATCTAGAAAAAAATATGTGTAAAATGATTTTGAAAATTAGCCAAATTTCGCGAAACGCTTTATTGCGCACAATGTTGTTAACGATTTAACACCATCGTCTTTGGAATAACAAAATGTTTTACTTGTCAATATTTACTTTCTTTGTCATTTTTTACTACAGTGCATGGAATACTAATTCTGGTTAAAAACCAAGTGAGGCGGAGGCCAGTCAGAAGATTGTGTATATAAGCTACTGCAAGGCTTTGGCACGGAGCATCTTATTTATATGTTCAATGTTCCACTGGAAAATTTGCGGCGAGACCTTTCCAACGACATCTCAACTACCTTTGCTAGCACTAGTATTACAAAAATATAAATTGCCCACTATCTCTGAAATCGGCCCTGCAATATGTATCATCTATACTTGTTTGAGTTAGTCTCGCCGAGATATTTCCAAAATTACCTCAATCACTTCCCTAGTCCTAGTAGTTCCTGAGTTGAAAGTTGTCGACAGAAGAATCGAGCGGGTGCATAAGGCTTGACAGCACTTACTGCGGAAGTCTAAAAAACTATTAAAAAATGCACATAATGAAACTTGCACCTAGGACCACTCGCTTGTAAGTCGACTTCTCTGCCACTTGAACCACCCGCGCTCATGTTATGATACTGACGAACATTTTATGAATAACAGATACATCTAAGGCGTTTCGTAAATGTTGACCCATGTTATCATGAAACTGGCCGAATAGCGCGCTCAAGTATTTTCGTATATTATTAATACATAAAAGGCAAAACAAAAACAAGTCTGTGCACTAACATAAGGCCTTTCCGAGTTGGCACTTTATGCTCCGTTATGCACACTTGCTCTGTTGGATGCACCATCGATGGTTCTCCGAATTCCCTTTCAACGGAGCATTGAAGTGAACGGAGCAATAAGGACCAGATGGTCACTTAATCCTACGTTCAATTGCGCGCTACTGCCATGTTCTTTTTTTAAAAGGAGCTGTATAACGCGTACATCGCCAACATATCTGTAGTGTTACTTCCTACCTGACTGGAGAGTGGGAACAAGATGAGACCACTCCTTAGTAGTCATTAATTTGAATTGAAATTTTTGTGTAAAAGAATAATTCGACATCTCAAAAATGGATTGATAAGAATGAGTGACTCTTCCGAAGTATTTGATCGTCAGTTGAATACCATTGTCAGTTGTGAGAGCATGTATAATATCCAACCTGACTTCTTGTAATCCATATAGCGCAAATATATGTGAATAGCTTACATGTTCAGTTAATCCATAGTTTTTTTAATATATCTCACATAAAATACCCACAAAGTGAATTTAGAACCTTGTACACAACGTTGTTTACAAATCTTCTGAATGCATCTCGTTAACTGTCCCCTTAATCACTATCTGTAAGCAAAAAGTGATACATAAAGAGTAATTCTTTATATTAGATACTTCTCTTATGTAGCATTAAATGTACGGTAGTTTTAATGTTGTTATTTCCAGTATTTCGGATGCGCACAGTGCAGAATGTGATGGAAAATAAATGGGCGGAGGACAAATTGTTGAAAGGGTGTATATATGTCCCAGCACTTACATCACTCCTTGATTTAGAATCACATTCTGCGTTACAAGCATTCAAAATAATGAAAAAAATCAAGATTGGAAGTACATTTAGCGCCCTACAACAGAAGTAGCTAATGTAAAGAATTATTTGTCTTTCATTACAGAAGCATTAAAATGAGTAACAAAGTACATTCTGCGGTTTGAAAAAAGCTGTAAATTGACTCTACGGGCATTTAATGAAGGAAATATGTCAAAATTAATTTCGATCACAAAATTAACACGTTATTAATATGGTACTACAAGGGTGATTGGGTAGTAAAAGCACTTTACGAGGTGCATCTCCTGAACTCTTTTTTTGTATACACATTAAATACTACACACAGTGTACCTTTTACAAATATTCAGAATAACTTCCAGAGCTATTCAATATCGTTCGAATAACGTTCAATCTTTGTATATTATTACTCAATGTCGAATTCCTACAGGTAGACACGTCAATCAAATCAAATCTACGTCTGTCTTCAACTATCTTTTATTTTGACTTTTTACCCCTGTTCCTTCACTCACCTTCTGCTTATTGTCTACTTGCACTACGCGCGGGATAATTTTCAACTGTTTCAAGATTCGCGTGGCATCTGTAGTTATAAGTAAAACACTGATTTAATTCGGATAAATGCGCATTACGTAAGTAAACCAGACGTAGCAGAAGGGAACGGGAGGAGGACTATTGAATTCGGAAAAGACTTAAAATTCCCATACCGTTCCCCTCCTTGCTATTCCAATGTTATTTCTCACATGGGAACATTTATCCACTAAGAAATTTTTAATATGAGCAAAACGTACGAACTTTTTATATGAAAGTTATACGTTTGTTCGGCCCCGATCAAATATATGTCTTTACAACATTACAATGGACTGAATAAAACTTAGTTACATAGTAACCACTTACCAGGAGTATTGTAGTCGCCATCGCATTTTCCCCACTCAACAATGTAATAAGAGGACCCCAAAATGAAGTATATCGCCCACGTTACTATCATGTTGTAGTACGAACTTACAGCAACCATCACCAATACCATAGAGTAACCCAGACCTGGAAAATATAGAAATTTTTATTTATTATTTTACAAAAACATTTTCCTACGTCATAAATCTTAAGAATACCTATAAACAACAATAACCTTAACATTTTCACAGTACTCATAAATTTGAGGATTTATCCATAATTTTTCTCCTAGCTTAAAAGTAGTAGAATGGCAACCAGAAAATTTGTTCAATAAATTAACAAGTTTACTGTAAAAATTAGTTTTCTTAACAAGTTTAGTAGAGTATGTGTCGTCTGAGAAAGATGTTGTTAGAACATTGAAACTGTTACGCATCCTATGTGTTTTAAAAATAAAGTTAAGTGTGATAGCCTTGTCAGATTGTTTTAATTAAATTATGTAAATAAAAGTGCGCAATCAGCTTTTGAGTTTGTAAAGTTTTGATCAGTATTTTTACGGTCGCTTTAACCAAGTTAGAGTAGGTTAAGTAATCAACACAGTAAGCATCTCTGAACCTGTATGGTTTCTTAATATTTGTCTTTTGTTAATTAAAAATGACTGACAAGGCTTATACACTTAACTTTATAATAAACCACACACAGTAAAAAGGTAACAGATTTGGTGTTCTATCCACACCTTTCTCAGAAAAAAACTTTTAAACACTATTTACTTCTATGAGTTCATAATAAGCACAGAAGGCCAAGATATCCTTACTACTATCGAAATACACGCAAATCGCCCATTATTCATATCAACCTATGTCGATGTGCTTGTAGATTCAAATTCCACGATTCCCCACTACCTACGGACCTGCTGCGGGATATTACAGTTCACAGTCAGAAATGGCAGGATCCGCGATGCAACCACCAGCGATCCGCCTCCGGTACAAGTATAAAAATCTATGGAAGACCACCAGAGTTTAGCCAAATTGCGTATGTCGGCTCACTTTCAGCTCTCCAGAGTTTTTCTTATGGAGTAGTTTTTCTGTGCTGCTCAAAACGCCATGCGCATCCTTTATAGTTCTAATGTAGGATCCAACCAGCCTCCCCAATATCGGATTTAAGCTGATATCTGTCTTTACTTCAGAAACTGTCTTCGTAACACAAAAGGAATACAAAATTATTACCATTTGGAAGCATAGCCGAGTGATTAGAATAACAGACTACAAATCCCGTCTCAGACAGTTGGAAGTTCGAATCCCGTTGGGGACAGTTGAAAAATTCACAATCCAATATGATAGCGAAGATAATGCAAAAAGGCCAACTAAATATGGATCAACCACTGTGTGTAACATACCGTCAAGGAAGTAACTGTCTCATTTTTGAGACACAGCTATGTGGCGGTGTCCGCCAAAATATCACCATGGCGGCAGAAATGCGGCATTACTTTAGTTTCTCTGGCAGGAAGCCCGCAGTATCCGTACCCTGCCCGCCAGAGAAGAATGGCGGCTATACGAATGCTGCCCCTAAATACTGTCTTAGTGGTAGCGAATTAGTCATAACTTGTGGCATGTCGGTCGTAAGTGGCCTGGTTGCGGATAACGGTGGCATGAGGCGGATATATTGCAGTTTCCGTAAAAAAAAACAGCGTTGGCTGCATAGAAGATGCATAGAAGATTTAGTCGGGTCGATAGTGATATCCACAAGCGGATCATGGCGGCTATATAACTGTTGCCATCAATTTTAAACTTGAAACATCGCAAAAATGAAATTGATTCCAACGGTTGAAAAACATTTTGCTCGTTTCGATGTGAAGTTTACAAAGTTAGTCTCCATGATATGAAATCAATTCCTTCTTCACTTTAGTGTAAGTAATAGAAAAATAAGGATTTGGCGCCACATTTTAACATTATTAAGATAGGAGATTGGACCACTCCTCCGGATTTATTTGTGACTAGATTTAGTGATTTTTTGTCACTAGATTTATGATTGTTTTATTCTCTGCTACTCTACCGCCATCTATTGATTTTTCTTGTGAACTACCAGCACCTCTCTACCACCATCTGTGTAGGATTTAATTATTTTTTTCTCTGCTACTCTATCGCCGTCTACTGATTTTTCTTGTGAACTACCAGCACCTCTTTACTGCCATCTGTGTAGGATTTAATGATTTTTTTCTCTGCTACTCTACCGCCATTTATTGAGTTTTCTTGTGAACTACCAGCACCTCTCTACCGCCATCTGTGTAGGATTTAATGATTTTTTCTATCTGCTACTCTATCGCCATCTATTGATTTCTCTTGTGAACTATCAGAATTCCTCATCTCTCTACCATCATCAGTTAATATCACAGCTAATTGCTGCTATTACCATCATTCATTAACATTATTGCTAACTTATTGTGTGTTAATTACTGCTATTATTATTGTCTATTGATATGATTGCTAACTTATTGTGTGTTAATTACTGCTATTATTGTTGTCTATTGATATGATTGCTAGGTTATTGAATAGTGTTATAATTAAGTAATGAATTCTTAGTTTCCTATACGGACGCAATCAGAAGTACTTCAACAGCCGCTTTGCATCAGACGAATACCGTAATGGTATATCATGAAACAAGCTTGTGAAAATTTGTTGCTGCTACGATGAACTTCTTTATTGCTGTAGAAAAACATCAAATTGTGTTATTAGCCTTTTCCTCTGAAATTGTTATAAATCCAAATTCTGTATGAATTTGCTTTGCTTTTCCCTTCGTTACGTGTGTAACAGCCGGAAGTTTCTATTAATGTGAATTTCATGTGGAAATCATATTATGTGTGGGTGTATTAAATATTCTCAGTTGCATATTTTTGATCTCTCTCTCCTTTTTCGTATCTGTGATATCCATGACAGAGTGTATTGTAATTTTACATGCAATGTAACAAAGTTTTTTGTTTCTCTCCTGAAAACTCTAACTTGCAGAAAACATGTTCACTAAAATTGTTCTATCACTCTTTCGTTTTTCACATCATAAATGTATGAAGTTTGAGCTATAATATTACTGTACAATAAGTTTTTTCGGGGACTATTTCTTCAAAATCCATTATAATTTTAATATTGGTTCGTTCGTAAATAACAACTTGTTTGCGTTTACTTGTATTAATGACATACATTGGACGATTTTCTATAAACTCTTTTGGAGAATAAAACATATCAGTATTTTTCTGTGTTACACGTTTAAAAGCAGTGTAACTATCATACATTTTAAGATAATCTGCTTTTGTAATATCCAGGTTTAAGTTCTCACGAGGGAAGATTTCGTTACGATCATTTTTTAAATAAATATTCTTAATTTTACATGTATCAAACTTACTAGCCTCTTTCTCCTGGGTATTATCATCACGATTCGTTTGGAAAAGAACTATTACAAAATCAGGCATATCGAACTTCAGCGAATTAAGCTGTGTTGTTATATCAAATTCGAAATAAGAACCTGAAACATGTCGTTGAATACTTTGATACGTGAGAAATTCAATTGGTATTTGAGGTTGTCGAAGTATATCTGCTATTAATTTCATCGAATTTATTTTTCTCGTATTCGACAAGGCATTCTAAGCTCCATTGAAGTAATCACTAATTTAGCAGCATGAGCTAATGTAGCATCATCTAGAGTACCATCTGCTTTCTTTGATTTCCAGCGATAAAATAAAACATCATTATTTGCACTTCTTTTAAATGTTATTCGAAGCCCACTTTTCCACATAATTTCCTTATAATCACTAAAGAAACCAAACAGCAAAAGTAATGGAAACAACACTGTATTCTCTTTGCGTGGAAGTTTCGCATCAGTTATTAATCCACCTGACTTAAAATATTCGAGCTCAGGCTTTGATAATCGACTTGTGGCAATAGCAGTTAAAGTGATTCCTGGATAATGTATTCTATCAATAACAGTGCCATGTTTGCGTACCTCTAGCTGCGAAAACAAATATGGAACAAAATTATCTATTAATTTAATACTTGACCCTGAAGTAAAACTTCCTCCAGCATCTCTTCCAATAACTTCATATTTGATGTATAAATCATCGTAGTGTGGGTGCACTAACCCATCGCCGGAAGTGATGTCAAATTCTAAATCTTTGTTTGCTTCATTGAAGTTATTAAATGTACGACGATTCAGTGGGAAAGACTCATAGCTTACAATAAATTCCATCTTTAAAAAAGACTATATTATATTCAACTTTGTTTCTTTTCGATATCTTTCTTGCTATAAAAATGATTTTAAGAATCATCATTTTGAATCATGAGAACTACGCTTGTTATTGCGCCACCAAAACTAATTGGTTCATGCAATTCATTACTAACACTTATTTCAATTGAACGTACATGGCTCTCTTGTATAGGAAAAGAAATGGGTATTGAGGCTCATAAGCAATTGGTTCTAAAAATTCTGTTAATGGTTTAAATGTTGCTATAATATAGTTTCCTTGTGCTTATTCTCCCCATCTCCTATAATCATACCTCTTGCTAAATTACAGTGTATATTAAATGTTTCAATATTCAAGAACTTTGGAAGAAATTGACCTATGTGAGTTTCTTCTGGCTTAAGTTCACTATTATTCTTAAAACCTAATAACTTACCAACAGTTCCTACATTAAAATTTTCTGCAAATGGTGTAACTTCCATTCGATGAGTTACATGATTTTCATTTAGAAGCACTTCTTCAGGTAGTGTTGTTTCTAATGTTGATGCATTATACTGACCCGGTGGTATATTATGCCTCTCTCCTTTATGAAAGTAAGTATTGCTACTTTTTATTACATTTGGTATTAAGTACATACTATAAAATCCAATCAATGCAATTTTCAAATTGTAATTTTGATTATCAATTTCATTATGAAGATTCAGCCGAAGCTTTGGTGTAGTCCCCGATAAGTTCAACACAATCATTTTTTAATAAAAGACTATATAATATAGTATTTTTATGCATGATTCATTAAGTAATCAAGTTTCAATCTTTAAATAGCTTGATGAAAATGGTTTCCATCAGATAAGAACTTTAATAGTTTAATACATAAATGACCACAAATCACAACGCCAAAATGTTGTATTCGATCATTATTATATTCAATTATAGTGTTATTAGGATTTAAATACTCAATCAAAGACTTGGGAGGTACTCCACCAAATGAATCGAATATGCAAGCTTTATTATTTTCATACCAATAACAAATCCAGTGAGTTCTTGAATTAATTGATTGATCTAAGTTAATAACTGCGCATTCCTGTTTTAACGGTGGAGTAGTAGGAAGATTATCCGACATGTACACACCTCTAAAGTGTTTAATATTCAATTCTTTAGCTATACGTTCGAGATCACAATTGGTGAGCGCTTATTTTTTACCTTATTGAAGTCCTTCAGAAGCTTTTTCTTTCTTCGTTTAAGTCCTTTACCTTTAGCCAGAATTGATGATTCCATAACTTCGTTATGACGCTTTTGTTCTACTAGTTCTTGTTTATTTTTCTTCGAATCGATTACCGCCTTAGCTATAGCTGCTGAACCGCCTGCAAGACTACCAACCGCTCCCAATACAGCAAGTATCGCAGAAATTGTAAAAAATAAAGCCACCTGTTTTCGGTTGATTACGTAGTTTCTTTAACTGCGCTAAACTTAATGTAAGAGCCATATTATGACCCTTCGTTAAGCATTTTTGTTTCTTCGCAAGTTGTGCTTTATTTAAGATATTGCTAAAATTTAATGACTTTAATTCTTGTGCCGAAATTTGAAATTTTACACCTTTTGCTTTCATTGTATAAAAAGACTATGTTATATTCATAATTTTGAATTTATTTAACAACTACAGCTCAAGCTTCTACCCATTGTTTAAAAAAAATGCAGCAATCTATAAACCCCACCCCATTTTCCGTTTTGTGTTCATTGTCATTGCTACTCCCAATGAAGCCAATTTTTCACTTAAAGCAGCATCTTTGCTAATAACTCTATCAAAAGCTTTAAACTCTAAGTCTTGATCAGCTCTATGTCTATCTGATAGATCTTTAAAGTTCTTATACGCAATATCATGCTCTTGACATGCTTGATCTAATCTATTTATCCCCGATCACCTTTCGCTAATCTTTCATCTAAACGTGTACCAGGACTACAGAACTCGTAGCCTGGAAGATGAAGTTCAAAGGGTAATTTATTAATAATATCATTCACTAAACCTTTACCTTCAATAGTATGCCAAAATTTTGCTGGAAGAATATGAATGATTTTTATGAATTAACCTAAACCTTTCGGATTCGAAACAATAAAATTGGATAATCGAGATGAAATCATTTCCATAATACCCACTTTCTCATTATAAAAATTCTTATTCAAAGCTGTTTCTTCACCTGCTATAACTAATAATCTATCTACTAACTCTCTAACATCATCCATCCAAACAAATTGTTGTGGCATATTTGTATAGCGCTTAATCCCCTTTCCTTGCTTCATTTCTTTTAAACCTTCACGTTTAGTTTTCAGTTAAAGCCAAATAGGTTTAATTAATGTTTTATACTTAGCGCTGGAGCTTGATTTTACTCTATTCTGCGATGGATCATGATTCTGATATAAAGCATTCGTCATGTTTAAAATTTTCTTATAAGTTTCATAATCTACATTAGTAAAACCTACTGGTTGTTTACGAGTTATTAACTCCCAAAAACCTTCTGTCCCTTTAAATTTTTCATAGATCGGGGTTGATGGATCTTGTGCGATTTTACTCCCAATATAAATAACTAAATCATCATTATCAAAGAAAACATTATAGTTTAAAATTTTCCACTGCACTACACCAGCTATATCAATAGAGTATAATCCAAACATTTCATCTTTATCTAACCTATTAATACTTAAATATCGACTCGCTAATGGACCTAACTGAATTTCTTTCTCTTTTTCATCTTTCGTTTCTTTAGTCTCTGGCAATGACTTAGGTGAAGCAAATAACCGTTTCTCAAATGAGGTTTCTGATGGTGTTGGTGGATAATTATTAATATTCTGTTGTGCTACAGATATAAGTTCTTTAATTAGATTTCTGTTGTCATCGGTTACTCCTTTACTTTCTTTTCCCAAGCTTTCAACCGCCTCAATCAATGGTTTTACTTGACGTTTTTGCTTTTCATAATAGCTACGGTGACTCTCATTCCATTCTTTAAAACGTTTCGCCAAGATATTTTGTAATTCAATATTATTTAATTTTCGTTTTGACATTATATGATAAAAGACAATATTATTGCCGCTTTGAAAAAAGTAACGTACGTACATCAATTGAAAACGTTAAACGTAAATGATATAAAACGATCACTCGATTATAAAGAAATCATCGAGTTTGTTAAGATTCTTTCCATTGTTTGACTTTCTCGTCATATCGATTATTATAAAACCATAAGGCTCCTTCCATGCAATAGAACAAATATCCTTAAATTTATTAAATGACATATCACCAACAACAAACTCATTATAAATATGCTTTAAATTTGTGCTATCTTGGCGAAATACACAAAAATTTGCATTATCTCTAATAAGTTGTTTCGGAACTTTACTATATGTTTGTGCTAAGTAAAAACAATCCATTCCTTTATGTCTACCCTGTGTGAAGTAATTCCATACCTCATTCTGATCTTATATAATCATCAAATATAATAACAGACAGTTGCTCACAATCTTCACACTTTATAACGGAAGATTTCAATGTAGCCAACTGATAATGGAATCTTTCTTGTATTTCATCATAAATATTCTGCAGTTGTTGATATTTAGGTTGTTCTAAACTTTTTGAGAATACGTATAAGTGTCTACCATTCCAATAAAGCAAATTCGGAGCTAGAATAAAATTATCAATAACTACTGTAGTTTTCCCGCAACCTGATGTGCCTATTATTAAGCAAC
Source organism: Lepisma saccharinum (assembly GCA_022664845.1). Classification (NCBI taxonomy): domain Eukaryota; kingdom Metazoa; phylum Arthropoda; class Insecta; order Zygentoma; family Lepismatidae; genus Lepisma; species Lepisma saccharinum. The sequence continues at coordinate 8,929 of JAGDQP010033539.1, read as the reverse complement.
GAATGTTATTCGGAAGCAATTCACCATTGAACTTACCATAATCATTAGTTAGCAAAAGTCGTTGCTTAACACTCCACATTTTATGATTGATTAACTATATTAAAGCTTTGAGATTGATCCAAGACTTATCATTCGAAGATAAACCTAACCACTTAACTAATGCTTTATTTTTAGTTCTACGTAAAACCTTTTCAATTAAGTATACATGAGGGTGTTTGGTCTTCATTTGTTCTTGCTCATAAAAACGGCCCTTAATAATCTCATTGCGCTCGTCTTTTGAATGATATGTAGGCAGATCAGTCTTAAAAACAGTAGCTATTTGAAATATTTCTGTGCTCCAATTGCGAGTAAAACCTCTTTCAAACTTATTTTTAAACTTGCTAATTCGAACATAATCGCCTATACTATATTTCGCCTTTGACGATGCTAAATACTTTTTGCTATAAACTGTTGATATTAATTTTTGTTCGTTTTTATTCTTCACGGCGTCAATAGGTTTCATTTTTACCGTGCTATGTTTTTTTTGTTATATTTCCTCATCAGTGCTTATAATTTATTGTACCATTTGTAATTACCTTGCAATGTGAATTTTTTCCACTTCAAATTACGTAATGTTTTATTAAATATTTCAACAATACTAGCTTTTTTATCGCTGTATGAAGAGTAATGAGTAATACCTTTTTGCTTCATTAATTTAATAAACTCTTTATTATAAAGCTCGCTACCACGATCTGTTTGCAAATACTTTGATGCTTGTTGAGTCGCTTCAAGTATTGAATTAAACACTCGTGTAAATTCTTTCCCTGTTTTATTTTTAACTGGTACAGCCCATGCATACTTACTAAAAGTGTCAATAATACTTAGAAGATAAGAATACCCTCTATTTAATTTAGCTAAACCTTTCAAGTTTCCTGAGTTCATTTCAACCAAATCTGCTTGCCATATATCATGTATACCCTTGGTTACAACAGGTATTCGTTTATAATTCCGTCTTGCGGGCTTGTGTAGTTCTTCAACAATGGCTCACCTACTATTCATTCTATTGAAAATTAATTATTAAGAACTAATTTAAAGATCGAGAAATCAATTGAGCAATAAAGATCAAATCAATACTTATTGGATATTCACTGGTGAAAATTTATCTGATCGAACTACAAGTATATCGCCTTCTACAACATCGAACTCATGAAGTAAAATTTCGTCTTCAGATGGAGCATCTGGTACTCTACTGCCCTCATGTATTCCTAATGATAAATTGCCATACCTTTGTCCACCGCTTGCTGAATATATATCAACAATAGGAAACTCTTTATTCTTTTTCTGAAGCCAACGAAAACCAATAATTTTTAGCTTACCCAAAAAAGGAATTTCAAAATATAAAATTATTACACTTTACTACTAACATTACCACGCGTGAAGTCTCCTTCTTTATTAGGTATTGAATAAATTGTAAAGAATTGAACACTATGTAAGTTGTGTATTGATGTTAAAAATTCATTAGTTTTAGCGTATATGGCTCTATACAAATCGCTTTTCAATTTATCTTCTAAGTCTTTCAGTTTTGCAATAATTTCATTCTTTATTTCATCGTTATTGCTACTAAACTCTGTAATTGATATAAAATTTTTAATATTATCTTGTACTTCCCAAAGTTGAGTCTCTGTAGGCATTAGAGCTATTGATGCTTCTACGTTACGAAAGTCATTAAAATCAGCATATTGTTAGATAAGTTATTAACAGAAGTACTCACAGAAGTGTATTTCGTTTCTAGATCACCGATTTGTTTCTGAATAACTCAATTAATGTGCTATGCGTTACTGCTGTATCCTCTAAATTTTTCAACATATTCTTTAACCCGCTAACTATTTCATTAACCCCATGAACAGAAATGAATTTTTAATGTTCTTGAATTGCTTCTTTAACTTCATCTTAAACATTAGTTAACACTTCTTCTATACCAGAAAGATCTTCTAATATCGGAAGGAATGTTATACTAGTTTGAAGGTTTTGTATTGAATCTTAATATTGTCTATTACTTCAGGGAGGTTCTCGGTTGTTTCGACTACAGTTTGAATGTTAGTTATCGTCTTTTTAAATATTTCTACTTCTTGCGAAGTTGGAAGTGTGTTAATAGTTTCTTGGAGGGCAGTTAATTTTGATTTTATTTCATTTTGATTTTGATTTGTAGCTAATTCACTTGAAGACTTAAGTATACTCTTGATATCAGATTGTTTCGGTGTGTTCTTTTGAATTTCAATTAAGTCACTTTGAACAGTGCTTACAATATGCTGAAGAATAATTAAATATGTTGGAAGATTAAAACCCTCTAATTTGTTATTTAATTTTGTAAGTGCTTCCTGTAAACTACTTAACTCAGTAGGAATGTTATTCACAACAGTCTGTAGATTCTTTAGTTCAATTTGAATATTCGTGAGTTCCGATATATTATTAATTATTGTTTCAAACTCACCAAGTTTTCTACTAATTTCTGATACATCACTATAAACAGGTAGGTTGGTTAGATCATCACGCAGTTTATTTGTTTCATTGGTAACAGTTTTAAGTTCATTTTGTAGAATCGAAATAACTTCTTGCATCTTTTGAAGATCTTCTTGAGAGGGATTATTTTGAAGAGCATTTTCTAATACATTCACAGCTGTTTGAAGATCATTAAACGTATTTTGAAACACTGTAAGCTTTTTATTCAAATTATCGACTAGAACTTGTGCTGCAGTATTTGTAATGAATTGATTCTTTATTAATTGTACTTCATTTTGAATTGTCGTTATAATATTTTGAACTTCGGTAAAATTATTTTTATTTACTAGCTGTGAATACATAAGAATAACAATTTTCAACTCATTATCAAGTGTTTGAAATAAATCTAGTAAATGTTTTTGAGCTTCTGTGATTTCGGTTTCAATATTTGATGATAAAGTATTTCGTAGTGCGTTAATTTCACCCTTTATTATTTTAATTCTTTGGTCTAATACTGTTAGCTGGTTTTCATTGATGTTGGAATGTGAATCTGATAATATTTCATGCTCATGCGACTTATATCGCGGGAATCCAAATAAATCAGTAGGCATAATAAATAATAAACTATATTATATTAGAATGTACAGAAAAAAATCAAAAGAAGGGTTTTAAAAAAAACACACAAAATGTACTTTATTAACATTTGAACAAGCTTAATAATAACTATTTACAAACCTTACCTTAACTTTTACTGTTACATAAATAAAAATAATACAACTCATTTAGAGGTTGAGGGTCGAACACACACTTCACAAATTATTTCCGTATCATCATTTACAATTCTCCGATGACACCATGATAATGTGTGTATCTTACAATCAAGAAATTTACATTTATTATCATGGGGGTCTAAATCTAATTTTTGTTGCTTTACAGTTGAAAGTATATGCTCACGTGATTGAATTTGATGTTGCTCTTTCGTTAATTGTTCACCAGAAAACAAGCACTTCTTAAAATCATCAATCGTAATCTCATTTTTCGCAACATTTTTCTTCACACCCTTAACCCTCCTTGTTTCTTCTTTTTTCTACTGTATTCATAGCATATACTTTCGATCGTAATCCTATAAATTCTTCAAGAGCTATTCCTTTCATCTCGTCCTTCATTTTACCAGGTACTTTCTAGTTACTTAATGGGATATTAAATCGATTATTTACAGGATAATTCGATGTGTCAAAATAGTTTATTTAATCAAGAATATCTTTATAGGAATTTTCACAAATAATATGATAGACTAACGAATCCGTGTCGGTGTAAACAACAGTAAGCTTATCTCCATATCGAGGTTTCATCACTTCATAATGACATTTGTACATTACTAATTTAGCAAGATCTAAAATAGCACTTCCAATATACACAGGTTTGTTTAATTTCGTAAATTTTCGTAGCATATGAATAAGTACAGAATTTTCTGCGTAGATTCTTTTAGATTTAAATTGCGGCATTGCAATGAGTTTTTCAGCTTTTTTTTATCAGAAACAAGTTTTATATCAGTATATTTTATCACATTTTCCATGGTTTTTTCCCAAACACGCTGTTGATATGAAGTTTGCAAAAATCTTTCTCGAAATCGGTTGTTGCCTCTGTGCGTAGTTTGGTGTTTACATCTATGTAAGGCTTAAGCCACTTCGATTGAGAAAACCATAGAATTATGTGTACTTTTCCAAGTTTTAAACCGTGAGCAAGATAAAATTTTAGCAATCGAAATTGTACAACATAGTTTCTTTTCGGATTTAGCGTTAGTAGTAATTTTCGTTTGTTTTCCGTTAGGAGGGATTTCTTCATCAGGTACTTAAGAGTAATCTGCGTGATCATCATGAAAGTTCTGAGGATAATCTAAGTCTACCTCTGCAAAGAAACCTCGTTCATCTTCGTCGGGATAATTTAGAATTTTGTTCGAATCCCAATTTTCAGGTGTTGCATCCCATGAAAACTTTCCATAGGGGAGAGGCATACTCATGGCTTGGCCATACAAATTATTCGCGTCCAGGTACATAACAAACGAGTTTTTTTTGGAAAATCGAATTTACTACCGAGAAACTCATTGTTAGCTTTAATATATCTTAAGCTATTCATTGAGATACACCACCACGGATTGATTTTTCGATAAACAAGTGCTTATCAATATCTGAAAATAATTCTAATTCGATTTTAGATTTATAGAGCATAGCTTTCCAAGATCAGCTTAGCGATGTGTATGAGAAGGAAGGATCAATTCCATATGAAGTGATGCATGTGTTTCTGAAATTTCCTACCACATCAGCTGTTAGCAAAACATTAGTGGTTAGACAATGATCATGGAAATCTCAAAATTCTCCAAAATCTCCAAATCTGAAAAAGTTTTAGAAAATGCTGCGCTGGATTATCACCTATTATACAAATGTAGTTCGGTTACGGTTTGATCTGGCCAGCAAATTTTGAAACAGTAACTAGCTAGTTTATGCTTCTGAATGTTGATAGATTTTTGTCCTCGATGTTCACAAACTGGCTTCAAAAAACTTTCAAAATCTGCTACTATTACAACATCTGCTTTTAAAAATGAAGGTTCGGTTTTAAATTTAATAACCGAACCAGGAAAAGGCATAATGACGAGAGTTGATTCATGTTCTCTACAAAAATTTTCATGTTCTGTTAGTTTATGTTCATCTATAAAGTGGTATAAACAACCTTTGCAGAAATAATAACGACGTTTGTCACTAGTAACCTGACTCCTCACTAAACAAGAAAAATTTCTTATTAAAAAGTAATGATGAGTAATCACTGTCCGAGATGTTCATGTTGTTGTTACTGTTTCGTTTTTCACACGCAGTATGCTAGTTCCGTTACATTGATGTTTGCTGATATGAAGGGGAATTAATTTTTCATTTTCATCATCCATACCATACACATTGATAGAAATTGGAGCATTGGGGAACATTTTATTCTAATGCTTCTCAAATTTAAGAACGTCATGTAGGCTTAGAGGAAAATTAATGTTTTTATTCTCAAAAATGGGAACTATTTCATGTGCATCAGGCTCGTAGTAAGAAACTTGATTAGCATGTTTTTTTTGAATCAACAGGGTTAAGTTTAGCTAGCACAGCGTACAAAAAACATTTCGGACCTTCATTTTTAACGTTAAGAATAGCTCGTTTCTTCTTAATAAACTTAGGGAGTTTAATATGGCACGACGCAGCAATTGGATTAAACGAATTAACGTGCACCTCAAGTCTATGATTAGGAATGGAGGATAAAGACCTACCTGAACCCTTAACCGGTCTGTCCTCTTGATTTACCTTTAATTGCTCCAATATTTCTTTAATAGTTTCTCCCACAACCACAGATTCTGAAAATAACTTATTACCACTATGTACTGGGAAACACTGTGTTTCTCCACCCATGTTCACAAAATCAGCACTCAAAACAAAATTGGTTTTCAAATATGCATCTCATTTACTAACTTGCTTCTAAAAAATGTAAGCATTTTCTTCTATGGAAGCGAGAAAAGTGTGAGTATCTCCATTGTCACTATTAGCGAGTTCATAATCAGCGAATGTCTGCCATAAGGCACTTGTCGTTGGTACATACGAATGCATATTTTTCATATGTCGGCCAAATGTTTTTTAGATATTTCTTCATCACATACAACACAATTAACAGTTGCTAATTTTCGCTTTTTTTGGAGAAGGTTCTGTATGTTTTTCAGTTTTACTTTTTGGAAGAGGATGTTTTCGTTATTTATGTCTAGCAATATTCTTTTTTAACACAGATTCACCACAATCTTCACACAGAATTTTTTCCATGTTTTGGAGGGAAAAAGAACTATGTTTGGAAATAAAGCTTTTTACTCTAGTTTTTGATTAAAATGTCTAATACTCAAAATATAGTTCATGTACACAAGAAAAGCACTTATTTTCCATTAATGTTCAATAGATAATACCACAGAATATTAGATTTCAGTTCAAACAATTTCCCCAATTTTTTACTAACTTTGAAGCACTAGAAACATATTGCAAGTAATAAATTAGTTGAAGTAACCTTCGAATAACATTTAAAAGAAGTGCAAATAATGATGTTTTATTTTATCGCTGGAAAACAAAGAAAGCAGATGGTACTCTAGATGATGCTACATTAGCTCATGCTGCTAAATTAGTGATTACTTCAATGGAGCTTAGAATGCCAATTGTCGAATACGAGAAAAATATTCGATGAAATTAAAAGCAGATATACTTCCACAACCTCAAATACCAATTGAATTTCTCACGTATCAAAGTATTCAACGACATGTTTCAGGTTCTTATTTCGAATTTGATATAACAACACAGTTTAATTCGCTGCAGTTCGATATGCCTGATTTTGTAATAGTTCTTTTCCAAACGAATCGTGATGATAATACTCAGGAGAAAGAGGCTAGTAAGTTTGATACATGTAAAATTAAGAATATTTATTTAAAAAATGCTCGTAACTAAATGTTCCCTCGTGAGAACTTAAACCTGGATATTACAAAAGCAGATTATCTTAAAATGTATGATAGTTACACTGCTTTTAAACGTATAACACAGAAAAATACTGATATGTTTTATTCTCCAAAAGAGTTTATAGAAAATCGTCCAATGTATGTCATTAATACAAGTAAACGCAAACAAGTTGTAATTAACGAACGAACCAATATTAAAATTACAATGGATTTTGAAGAAACAGTCCCCGAAAAAACTTATTGTACAGTAATACTTATAGCTCAAACTTCATACATTTATGATGTGAAAAACAAGAGTGATAGAACAATTTTAGTGAACATGTTTTCTGCAAGTTAGAGGTTTCAGGAGAAACAAAAAACTTTGTTACATTGCATGTAAAATTACAATACACTCTGTCATGGATATCACAGATACGAAAAAGGAGAGAGAGATCAAAAATATGCAACTGAGAATCTTTAATACACCCACACATAATATGATTTCCACATGAAATTCACATTAATAGAAACTTCCGGCTGTTACACACGTAACGAAGTTGAAAGCAATGCAAAATCATACAGAATTTGGATTTATAACAATTTCAGAGGAAAAAGCTAATAACACAATTTGATGTTATTTTTAAAACTTCATCGTTTTTTTACAGCAATAAAGAAGTTCATCGTAGCAGCAACAAATTTTCACAAGCATGTTTCATGATATACCATTACGGTATTCGTCTGATGCAAAGCGGCTGTTGAAGTACTTCTGATTGCGTCCGTATAGGAAACTAAGAATTCATTACTTAATTATAACAATATTCAATAAGTTGGCAATCATATCAATAGACAACAATAATAGCAGTAATTAACACACAATAAGTTAGCAATCACATCAATAGACGACAATAATAGCAGTAATTAACACACAATAAGTTAGCAATAATGTTAATGAATGATGGTAATAGCAGCAATTAGCTGTGATATTAACTGATGATGGTAGAGAGATGAGGAATTCTGATAGTTCCCAAGAGAAATCAATAGATGGCGATAGAGTAGCAGATAGAAAAAATCATTAAATCCTACACAGATGGCGGTAGAGAGGTGCTGGTAGTTCACAAGAAAACTCAATAGATGGCGGTAGAGTAGCAGAGAAAAAAATCCTTAAATCGTACACAGATGGCGGTAGAGTGGTGCTGGTAGTTCACAAGAAAAATCAATAGATGGCGATAGAGTAGCAGAGAATAATAATCATAAATCTAGTGACAAAAAAATCACTAAATCTAGTCACTAAAAATCCGGAGGAGTGGTCCAATCTCCTATCTTACCAATGTTAAAATATGGCGTCAAATCCTTATTTTTCTATTACTAGTGTAGAAAGGGATGTTTTTGCATTTACTTCCCGTCAAGGGATTCCACCAGGATTTTCAACTTTTGGTGGGTGTAAAGTGAAAATGATAGGTTGTAAGTGGAGTTTTGTACTGTTTTATCGTATTTTCAGCGTAAAAATTTTGAAGTTGAGTAGGTGCCCTCTAGGATTTGAGGTGGTGGCATCTTCCTCCTCAGCGTGGTTTGGCGGAATCACTGCCTTTCATGCAAGTGACAACCCTAGAAGTCAAAGGATGCAACAAGTAACATCGACGAAAAAATGATACAATATTTCTTATATATATAACTCGAAATATATGTGACACAAAACTGTCATGTACAAAGAAATTTTGGAATTGACAAACGTCATTCTTCGTAGAGTCATTTACTTTCACTTACCTTGAAATAAAGGTATTAATTTCTGAAATAACTTAGGTGCGCCCATACTTGTGTATTGTCCCAGAGACATCTCCAGGAAAAAAAGGGGCAAACCAATTGTAAAGAACAAAATAAAGTATGGAACGACAAAAATGCCTGAAAAAATATATTAGAAATTCTTACTGTGTTGACAAACAAAGAGCTAACAAGCAA
>JAGDQP010033538.1:0-16177 GCA_022664845.1 Lepisma saccharinum | reverse complement strand
ATTACCATAAAAAAATATTTCACCGTAAAAAAAATACAAAAACATTGTTTAAACCTAAACTTTGTATTGTGCGAATAATATGTCTGCTCCAGGGGCGTCAGTTTCAAAAGTCAAGTAAAATTGAAACTATTAGACCTGGTTAATCAAAGTAATCGCCGTTTGAAACAACACAATTTTGTCATCACTCAGCCAACGAATGGATTCCGTGCTGAAAGAAGTCTGGAGTATGCGAGGCGAATAAATCCTCAACTGAATATTGCACATCTCAATCGGAAGGCAAGGCCTCCCTGTCAAGAAGTGATCGAAATGCCATATGAGTGGGAGGGAAAGTGAAGAAACACGACGGGTGAGGAATGGTTTCATACTGAAACTCGTGGAGAGACTGCACTGTTCTTTGCGCCACATGTGGGCGAACATTGTTATGCAACATGAGAATACCATGTTGAACATTGCTGGGCGCTTGCGGCCAACTTTGGGGTGCATTCCATGGAGTTCCGCACTGTAACGAAATGCAGTGATGCTTTCGCGTCACCTGAGAAGGCAATGATGAGTCACTTCCACCATAGACCACCATATTAGTAACAACACCTTCTGTGGGTGGGGAAGTGGTTTAGCAAACAGTCGTGGACGTTGATCGCGATCCAGCGATTGTTCTGACCGTTTACAGTAGTCAAAACAGATTAATTTTTCATCTTAAGTTAGAATCCGGTGCAAGAAACCTTCCCACTTATTCCTTACTGTCACAGAACTTCTCACTCTAGGCGGCGATTCTCGTTGGTCGGTGAAAAATCATATGGCACCCAAGAGACCAACTTTTTCACCTTACCGATCGCACTTAGCCGTCGAACGACAGTGGTATGTTGCTTGTCTAGCTCGTCTGCGAGGGCACGAACGCTGTTTCGAGGGTCCGATTCGACGATGTTCCTGAGGAGCTTATCCGAACATGATGTTGGTCAATGCCCAAGGAGCTAATTTTGCAATGTTGTGTCACCAGAACGAAATTTGACAAACCAACCGCGAATCATGCATTCATTCAGCATTTATGTCCCAAACAACGCACTGTTAATGTTTCTTGTGGCTTGCTGCAGAACGTTCCAGTTTGAATTCATAAAAAATACTCGCAAGAGTGTTCTTAATCGTGAACTCTCACACGACCCTGTGCATAAACACATTGCGTCATGATTGTGTGGGTACCTCAGTCTGTTTGCTGAACGTAGTAGGAGTTTGTGACGCTAGACTCGTGACCTCAATTAATCCATGTGTTGTATTGATGAGGTGAGGTGAGTTTCTCGTCAGACGTCAAAACGGACATTTCATTCGCACCAACCTAATATTACTGAAGTTTCGCGGCAATATACATAAGGTCACAATAAATAGCATTAATGGAAGGAGCAATGATGTTTCATTATAACGATAATTTTAATAACACTGAATTAATATTAAGTTTTATTATAACAGAGTTTATATTCAACATTTTTTTTAGCGAGAAGAAGCTCACAATTGAATAGTACGAAGGAGTACGCAGAGTTTATTAGTTACGTTAGTGAATTGTTAATTATTCTGTCTGTTTCAAATTCATTATATTTCAGTTCGCTCCTTAGTCTTTGCGATAGAGCGACGGCATATAGAGTGTAAGGTCCAGTGTTCAATTCCCAGCCCACAGCGTTTTTGTTTTCCTTTCTTAGTATCAAACACGAAAGGTATCTCGTTTACCAAATGTTAGGTAATGGTGGAAAAAAATATTTTACTAACATTGTTTTCTAAAAAAATGTATTTTGCTGTATATCTACCAAACAGTTTAGTGCTGCTTGCCGTGAAAAAGGTTTATCACTAACAAACGGTTTCCTTGTGTGGAGGCGAAACTTTAACTCAAAACTCATTGTGAGACGGAAATGCGACCATGTGTCCCATACATACATCCTGAAATTATCATTAACAAAATAGTTCATTTTTACATACGAATTGCTTTAATTTTGCGGCGCTCTTTCCAAGAAAAAGTGCATTTAAAATTTTGTTCTAAAAACCTTGCATAATACTTAAAATTATTTTTTTGGTAAAGCTCCATTACCTTACAACAATAGTTGAATAAGTACTTAAATTCAACAACGTTGCAGCACAAACGACTTCACATCAAGGACAGCGACTCGGCGTTAAAAGTGGGGGGTTGAAAGGACTTCGTTCTAACTCCCCACAACGAAGTTCCATTATGTTGAAAGTGATTGTAGGACAAATGTTGAAACTTGGCAACGTAGGAGTACAAACGTAGCACAAACGAATAATCTTATTTCGATCACCGAGCGACTCGGCGTTGTAAGTGGGCGGGCTAGAACGACGTCGTCTTCGCCCCCACATCGAAGTTTCAATATTTCGGAAACCATTGTAGAACAAATGTTGAAACTTGGCAACGTAGCACAAACGAATGAGCTTATTTCGATCACCGAGCGACTCAGCGTTGTAAGTGGTGGGGGGCTAGAATGACGTCGTCCTGCCAATTTCCACAAAGAGCGGTTTAATTCGGAAGCGGTTGCAGAACAAATCAGCAAAAACGTAGCACAAAGAAATAGAATAATTAGTTTCTTAATATCTCTTGGTGGGGGTCCAGGACGACATACATTCGTAGTTTCGATGATCAAGTGTTCATTGCACGAGTTCTAAATTTGTTATAAAGAAAGTTAAAAATGTAATTGGACCTCGTCAAAACCTTCATCGAAGGCTAGTATGGAGTTATATAGTATTATTTTAGGTGTTACGTTTATTTTGGATCAATGTTTAATTCATCGATGATTAAAATATAGTAATTGAAAAAAATCGTGATTTTTATGCCGAAGATAATGGAAACTTTTCTAGTCAAGTATGTTGTGAAATTGTGTTTGCGATTCATGGTCAGCGATTGACATTTTATGTGCCGACAAAAAATAACTTGCATTTTTGTTATTTATTACGAGTTCGAATTATTGGATTTTTTTAATGTGTTCTTTTTTCGTGGGCTTGGGTTAACGAATTTTACGCATATCATAATAGTTATAATTTGTTGTGCATTTTATGAAATGGATTTCCTTTTATATTTCCGAAATTTACATTTAGAGACTTTTTGGTACAAATTGGGCATGTTTCGTACCACCTTTTAGAAACAGTCTCTGGATTCGTAATTTTCCATTCTAGGAATCTATGGAAACCAGAGGGCTAACGTGCTCTCCAGCCCCCTGATAACGTATGGATGGTCTAGAACGTGTTCATTCGAATTTGCCTACATCAATGTGATATATGGATCACTATTCTAAAGTCTTCGATTCTGGAAGGATGTAGCAAGGTAACAGTACAATGGATGTCTGGTGAGTACCATAAACTTTTCTATTTTCATTGTAGCCATTGGAACATTTTCGAAGTTTGGAATGACTGGTGCTTGGTTTATGCTTCACGTTTCATTCCGCTTATTGATTGGACTATTGGTTCACGATGAATTGTATTTTGAGTATATTTCGGACAATATGACTTGTGAATCATATCTGGGAAATAAGACATTTTTGAAGTAGTTTTGATTCATCTACATTTAACCAATGAATGCCGACGGATTATGTTTATTTTATAGTATTGCACTTACTTGAATAATTAAGATTTACATTAATTATTTAATCTTCTTTGGAGATATTGAAACCCTTTCAAATTGTGTATAGGGTAACTGTGGTTTTTGTTGCTCATTATTTTTACATTTGTATTTGCAGTTCAGGCTGATTTAATATTTGGTAATTATGTATTTCTATAATGTAACTCTGGGTAATATTTAATTGCTATACTTAACAAGTACCTTCAACTTTTTGTATCAGGCTTTTTTTCTTTTTTTAAAAAAAGGGACGCATATTGTAACGAATTGCCATTCTTTACACTTTTATTTGTATGAGGCGCATTTGTTACGGTTGCTGATTGTCTGTTGTCTTTTATCTTGTTCAGCCTTGAAATGGCTTGTGGGTAATATGCGCTGCTTCGCCACTGAGCACCCTTCGGACCTCACTTGGTGAACAACCTTCGGTAAATAAATATCGTTCTTTTATTTTGTGTGGAATACGACGTGTTTATCTGAGTAACGTGATATGTGGATTAAACGGTTCCTATTTTTTGTTTGAGTCGGGTTATTTTTTTTTTTTTTTGGTTTTTCTGTAAATGTGTTCTAATTGGTTTGTCCTCTGAGTGAAATTATGTGGATCTGTTTCAATGATCAGTGTTTGCTTGGTGGTCCTATTTCTCGTTGATTTGTTACCAGTTTTTCAATACGGCAGAAGATTGTCAATCTATCCACATTTACTTTACATAGAGAAAATACGACGTATCGTATTTGTCACTCTAAGTATGTATATGTTGTTATATATTTATTATTTATATTATTTGATTATTAGTTACGTATTTTTGTAATTATTATTGGGGTGTAATAAATATGTGTTCTGAAAAACTATTTTATTTGAACCCCAAAACGGTAGTCTTGATACTGAGAGTAAGTCAATTAATCGTTATTTACGCAGTCACCTTCAGTTACTATATGTGTGACCTGGCTTTGTGGGTTACTGGTTTGGACCTTTTAGTTTGATGTATGAAAATATATCAAGATATTGGGGCAAGCGGGGCTTGTAAAATCAGATCCCAGATATAGTAATATACTGCTTATGCGGTCGAAAGTGGGTACGGTTTTTACGGTATTGAAATATACAGTAAAATGATATTCTTTTAATTACGGCAATTGTACTATTATGGATGTTAAGTTATATTTCCATACTGCATTGGCATGTTCCGTAGTGACCATTATGGTCTAGTACTGTTAAACATTTAATTAGTTTTAGTAGCACCAAACTTGACGTAACCATAGTTTGACACAATAGGAACATACTGTAGATGGGCCCGCTCCTTAGGAATTCCGTTGTCAATGTTGCCAGACTATGATGTATTATGTATCAAAATATATCATGAACTGTGAGATGTGCAAATATTTTTGAGGTACCGCTATAAGGTCTTAGGTACACTAACGCAGAGCCCGTGCATCGTTTTAATTATGGCAGTTGGTCAGTGTTGTCAGCTCATTTTCTAAGAAATCATTTGTTCAAATTTCTTTCAATTAGACCTGTCTGCGTTAAAATTGGCATAAACATTATTTGGTACAATATAAATACGGTGAGAGGGCCTATGTTGCCAAGCAATACCCTTACCACTATTGTCAACCTCATCATCGTTTTTACATATTGATTCCATTATTTTAGTCATAACTGCACCAAACGTAGCATAAACATTGTTTGACTCAATATAAACATACCACTAATAGCACATTCGACGTCCATACCATTTCCTAATACATCCATTCTATGTGCATGGGCATACTGGATACGAAATTGACGTCCAGTGGACGTACATAAAATTGAAGTGCCGAAAAAGGAATTTGTGGATGTCCAGTGGTTATATACATTGCATGCCCGTAAATTGGATGTTACAAAGGCGGACATTGTGGAGGCATATTGGACGTCTAGTGGGTAGTAATGTTGTTAATTAACAAAATATAGTTGATGGGGTCCATTTCGGGTTGACAATACTAAACTTGTCGAGCCTAAGAGAACACACACGAGCGAAATTAAAATTTACAAAACGCTAATAATTAATAATACATCATGCATTCATATTAGTGTCGTGGAACCACAGAGCACATCATATTTATTCTTCACCGGCACATTGAGTCATTAGCTACTTCCTAAATTAACAATGAACATTCTTCCACATCGATTTAGAATGTTTCCAGCATCCTAGACCACATACCAACATGCAGTAGACGTTCACTGGACGTCCATATGTCGTCCAATTGATGTCCAAAGAACGTTCTATGCACATCCAAACGAACCTGTCTTCTCCATCCGTATGGGCATGATACGTACGTCGAGTGGACATCCTAGAGAAACTACTAAGTGCATCCATATGGACTTGATATGTACGTCCTGCGGACATACTAGTGGACATTGAAAGTTTAAGTAGGTCACGATATGGACGTCCGATGTTGTAAGTATAGTAACTAAAAAAGACGAATAATACTTTGCCATCTTTCTTCTATTCAGAATTCACAGACTATAGTGCAGACGTTGGATGGATGTTCATAATATGAAAAATTTAACCCAGGGGAAAGGGGGAAGGGGAAAGGGGGCGGAACCATTGGATAGCGCCTGGTTCTTAACAGCAGGTTCTTGGATGGTCTAGCTCGTTGAGACTGGGAAGTGCGCTATTGGGGAGCTCTTCGGACCTTTGATCTTGCCAACACTGGGGGAGTGGGTGTCCCAAGTATCCATCAGTCGGGAGTGCAAGTGATTTCGACGCCAAGTCATTGGACTTCGCCTCGATTTCCAGCTTGCTGACAAGGGTGATGAGGGTAGTACCCGGCAGCCTCGTTGGCTCCTCAGAACGAAGACGGGGAAGTATGGGCATTTACGGCTTTCATTCATCATGGCTCCACCATATCCTAATAAGTCGCCTTCGGAGAAAGAGAGAAAGAGACAGAATGAAGATAAAGTCACTGATGTAAGCAAGAAGGCGCATACAGCTACGAATCAACCAGTGACGAAGAAGAGAAAATTGAAGTAGAGGAACAGATAAGTATCGTACCGAATATCACACGATATCTTGTGATTAAAGTTAAGAATGAGACAGAAAATCCAGGTGGTTTGAAGGGATTATCCCCTTTGATCATACAAAGACAACTCGCTCATGTTGCCGGCGAACTCAAACATGTTAAAAATCTTGGCAACGGCACACTCTTAGTGGAGAAGTCTAGTGATAAACATACAACTAATCTCCTACAATTGAAGTCACTAGGTCAGTTTCAAGATCAAGTTGAACCACACCGTCAACTGAACTTTACTCAGGGCGTAATTTATTGTTGGGATTTGCAAGATGCCCCGGAAGAGGAGATTAAGAATGAACTTGCCAGCCAAGGTGTCGTCAATGTTCGACGAATTAAAACAAGAAAGAGGGGCGAACTCCAACCCACGAGCTCGCTAATTTTGACGTTTGCCACCCCACAGCTTAACAGGGACGTGAAGGCAGCTTTCTATTGCTTACCTGTCCGTCCTTATATAAGGAATCCGCTCCGCTGTTTTAAATGCCAGCACTATGGACACACCAGCACGTCGTGTAAGGCGACCTCTGCTGTATGTGCAATATGCGGTACCCGTAGCCATGGTGTGGATCCTGGTACGTCACTGAAACCTCAGTGTTTTAACTGCAAGGGTGGTCACACGGCCTGGTCGCGTGACTGTCCGGTCTTTAAAGAGGGAAAACGAATTAGAGAGCTGATGGTGATAGAGAAAATATCTGCTGGTGATGCTAAACGTCGATTAAAAGAGTCTCAGTGCACCCTTCCCTCTGGTGCGTTTTCACATGTTGTAGCCAGACTACTAGTTAAAACAGTCTCGGTTGGTACTCAGACAGTTAATGCATCAACACAAACAGAGTCTGATGTGCATGAAGCATGAAAGCAGCCTTACCCACCGCTTCTATACTCACCTAACATCACGCAACCTTCGACTTCCCTACAGAGCTGGATTTAGACCATTATATAGTATCAATTACCAACTCGTACGCCTAATCCCCCATCATCACAAACCATCATAAAAGATCACAGGCATCATGTCTAGTATTATTCGATTTATAAAGGCTTTCGACAAATATTGCACGATTCACTCACTACGAACTCCTCTCCTTTCGACTCCAAATACCTTACAGATGCTCCATATACGAAGGTTGACTGAAACGTTCTCGGCCTACTCATGAAGCATTTGTCGTAGCGCAATTTAAGTTTTGCTAGTTATATCATTAGAATGTTCCATGCCAAATTTCTTAGTAATATTTTTTTCTTTTTTGAGATATTGAAGACAGAATGCAGAAATTGACCATTGTTTTAAAAGTTGATAAAGTGGGGGAACATGCTGTTATCCAATACCTGATAAAAAAGGATAGAGTTAACTGCTAATCCACAACAATATGATAGAAACATGGGAAGGATGCCCCATCCTATTCCACCGATAAAAACGGAGTGGTTGAATTCAAGAGTGGGGCCCCCGTCTGTCTAAAATTCCCATCACAGTTAAAGGCCAGAAACTGTTTGTACGAAAAAACAAATCAAAGCAATCAAGGATCTCGAATGGTAAACACTTTTCATCGCAGAGAAACTGAATATAACCCGGGAACGTGTTAGGCATATCCTATAAATTGTGCTCCACATTCACAAAGTGTAAGTTTAGTAGGTCCCGAGAACGTTGACTGTTGAAAACAAACTCGAGAGACACGTCGTGTCTGCCACAAACTTGGCCCTCCTGAAGACTGAGTGTGAAATTCCTGGAACGTTTTGTGGCCATGGACGAAGCAAGGGTTTACCACTCTAACTCAGAGTCCAAAGTGCAATGAAAACAGTGGACACACCCGTCTTGCCCCGCCCCAGAGAATGCAAGTCACTCCCATTAGCTGGTAAGTTTATGGTCCCTATCGTTTGGGATACGAGAAGTGACATCCAGGCTGAATGCCTCAAAAGGGTAAAAATGTGAACGCTGCGTATTATGCTTTTCAACTGAAGTGTATGCTAGAGAACATCAGAGCGAAAGGTCCCGGAATGTTGAAAGAGCCTAACCTTTTCCACCAAGACAGCGCACTAGCACACAAGGTCCACCATTACAGTGTCTTTCATCGAGCCCTACGGTTTCAACCTGCTTCCAAAACCTCCTTACTCGCCAGATTTGACTTCCTCAAAATTTCGCCCGTTCTCTAAGCTCAAGCAATACCTAGCTGGGACCCGCTTTTCATCAGATGATGACGTCATGTCTGCGGTGGTGGACTTTTTCACTGCAGAATGAAACGTTCTACAAGGAAGGCATATGGGCCTGCAGCACTGGCGGAAAAAAGTGTGTGGCATTGAAAAGGAAGCTATGTTGAAAGATAGTCGTGAACGATTCATCTTCGTACAGCTGCATTAAATAAGGGTTACGCCATTTTTCATACTTATGAAATCTGGGAATCGCAATGTTCGTGAATTATTTCGACCCTATGTAGGTACGTTCCTCCAAATGAAACAAGAAGCTTATGGTTTTCCAGAGAATTGTCTTATGGAGGAGGATAGGCATTGATATATTATAGATTATTTGACTCACGAGGGAATTAAAATGGCGTATGATAACATCAGCAAAAATAAAGGATTCCGATTCGTTTCAAAGGTATATTTAAACTCATTATTCGGTAGGAGGGCTCAAAGGTGCGCCCTTACGAAAAGAAAGGTTTTACTACAACCCAAGGGTTTAATTAACTTGACTATACTAACCACTTGAAAATCCATCATGTCAATCTTATCGGGAGTGAGCTTGTAACATACCGGGATCAGAAAATGAAAACACACCCTTTGGATTCAGCAATGTCGTGCTTGCTGCCTTTATTTCCTTATGTGCGCGATTGCGTCTGTACGAGGCTATGCGTACAGTTGGGTAACCACGTCTCCTGTATTGCGATACTGATAGTGTCGTCTATATTAGACATCGGGATGATCCTCCCTTGTTACCTTTAGGTGATTGCCTCGATCAGTTGATGTGATTTTTCAACAGGATGGGAAATACGTATATTTACTGGATCGGGCCCGAAACATTATGCTTATGAGCAAAATTAAATATCCAAAAGTAAACGTGACAATACGATAAAACTTCGTGGCATTAGCTTAAATCAACGAACAAGAAAGAAATAACGAACAAGGATATGCATAATTTGGGGAGGGGGAATATAAAAGTAAACAAATCTTTACTACTATTGATATCTTTTGTAAAGACGAATTTCGTGTTGTGTGTAAAGCTCAGAGTAAACGACATGATGTTGTACACCAACTCAAGTGGGCCAATTACATCCGTACACGACGGGAAAATATATGGCTGTTCCTTACGTGTTTCGAGGTTAGAAAGACAAAGGGAAATAAAACAAAAGATTTTTGTGGTACATATTTAATATATGCACTTGTCTGTTCACATAGGTATACTATCATTGTCACCTGTGAGGTGTGAGGCTGTTTATTACAGTACCTACATTAATCAGTGACCTTTACATATATTATTTTTAACTTGCACAGTAAAAATTGTTATAATTGCTTTAGAAACAACATGGGAAACATCCTACAGGTTAGACACCTGTCTATCTCATCAATCTGTGTATTTCTATCTGCATAGTTTATATACAACAGCACCAAATTCGACTTGGTGCTTAGAAAACATTAGTTGATACCAATCTGTGTATATGAACTTGACACCTTACCGTTATACTACATATTTTTGTACCAATCCTTTATATACATCACTATAACCTGTATCCTATTGGATATACAACCGTCTTTTGTAGTAGTTTGGACGAGAAACCTCTGTCCGGATGGTTATAATACATTTTTTGTAGCAATGCTACTAAACTGTATTCGGATTGGTAAGCCACTTTAAATTGTAACAGTTGGTGTATATGAAAGCACAGACTCAGGATTCTGGTGATTCACAACCTCATTTTCTAATAATCTGTGTACATGCAATGTCAAAACTTTGTATCCTGGGGAGTTACTACAAATTACACTATTTAGTTTATATAAAATACCGCACCTGCTATCTTTTGCGTTATACCACATTATATTTCACTGATCTGTTTATCTGAAATGCCAACATTTGTCCGATAACGGTTCGACATCTGTAATCTGTCTCAGTGTACGTTTGTGTATCGCTCCTATGTGTAATTACTATATTTTGTACAATTGAATTGTGTTCGTACCATGTCTTGTAAATGATTATATTCCTCTAGAGAGCTCCATGTAATATTAAACCCAAGCACTGTATATGTTAATTGCACAATAAACAATGAACTGGTACCTTAATTACAATCTTTGCGTTTTATTACTAATCCTGCTCCAGAGCTAAATGTGTAGATCCATGTACACAGTCCTTGCTCCATAGTAACTCGTAGATTGCCTATAAATCGTCGCCATTGGCTCCCTATATATGTGCGTATAAAGCTTGCTACTGGGATTTCTTGATTTGGATTCATCTCTACAAGTATGTTTTACATGATATATGTATCGAAAAAGGTTAACGTCTCCAATGTTCCATTCTCAAGGGTTCCATCGAAAATTCGCGTAAAATAGGTATCCAATAAAATTAGGGGCACATGTAATGGGTTTCAGGATATTTGACCAACTCTAAATCCAACAAGTGTGTGTACAGAGTAAACATAAGTAAAATGTAAGAGGAACCTGGCCCTATGCTTGTATGCATGGCTTCATTGACAGCTGTTAGTGTTGGCTAGTCACCGAACTGTGGTATTAACCACTAATGGGAGCCGTCGTTATCAACCGAATCTACATTCGCAACCATTTAGCTAAAGAGCTGACTAGCTGGACTGACAGTGTCATACGATTACTGATCACTGCTTAGGTGGAAGATGGGGTGGTCCTTTCTGTTTCAACACTCTTCCGGTTACCAATCTATACTTTAAATATGTTGTATTGTATCTGTAAAGCTAGGTTTTCATCGATGCATCTTTGCATCTGTTAATTACGCACCGTTGTCCTAGCAATTGACTACCAAAACTAAATGAACACAATACTCCTAAATCGTCATTGACTGTCATTATACAAATTTATCATGTAACGGTGGTCCTACTAAAGGTAGCGTTGTTGATTGCTGTGCAAAAGACCCACTCCATAGCTTCCTAATGCGGCTGACATATGTCTCTTGTATACACCAATTGCTTATGTGTGTGTTTTGCCATTCACATGGATCCACTTTATTATCTAAGAGTATATTTCAGTCATTGCTACGTATTGTATATATGCATGAATAGTCGACTTGATATTACCATGTTCTATTCTCGGTTCGGAATTTAATTACTTGTACTCCATTGCAATACAAGTTGAGAAAAACTGGTATTATGTAACTGACAGTATATTTAAAAAGTGGGTATATTCCCGTCACTATGCGATACGCCGTTTTCGGATGTGTCATAGTTTATGGCTGTAGTGTCTATCATCCGTAACTCTTATGGACAATACCTATATTACCAAGACAAAATCATATTGACGTCTCGTTACGGTTGCATAATAATGAGCAGCCTCCTAGAGTTTTCTACATCGGAGTTTGCCTCCTCTTTGTTTTCTTCTTCAGCGTTTTATCTTTATTATTATTACCTTATTTAATCATTGCCAGTCTTAGAGCAGGGGGTGAAGTGGTGTAATTATTAAACGGCATATCCTATCCGATACTCGATATTTCCCATTCCTGTGTTGTACAGTGATTATCCATCTTCCCGTCCTACTGTATTGCATACGGATAATATGCAGCAATGGCACATTGGCAGCGAAAATTCGTACAAATTCTTAAGGTGATATAAAGAATATGCATTGCGAGTTTTATTCTCCTAGGACAATATTCATTTTTCTCGTCTAAATGTTTCA
Source organism: Lepisma saccharinum (assembly GCA_022664845.1). NCBI lineage: Eukaryota > Metazoa > Arthropoda > Insecta > Zygentoma > Lepismatidae > Lepisma > Lepisma saccharinum. The sequence continues at coordinate 3,705 of JAGDQP010033538.1, read as the reverse complement.
CCTTTGATGGATCATATCTCGAATCACGCTCCTCATTAGTTACAAGTAACAACATTCTCGTTCTTATAATCATTGGAAATATATAGATTTAAAACGTTCAAAAATATTATTCTTTTATCTGGAACTTTGGCCCCTCCTATATCAACAAATCATTAAAGATAAGCTAGAAATAAAACCATTTTCATTTTTACCATCCTTGGATACATATAAATTTCGACTTTCACCAATATTTTTTTTTCAAAATTAGGAACTTTCAACCCTCATATCTCGAAAACGGTTAGAGCTAGAGCACAAATGGCAAACTTTTGACCCCTCTTTTATCAATTATAAATAAAACTAACTACCAAGTTCCAGCCTCCTAGGACGATGTTGAAATTTTGTCGAAATTTGGAACTTTGAACCCTCCTATCTCGACAAGCACTAAAGATAAGTTAAAATAGCAACATTTTCGTGCTTAGAACATATAAATTTACAATTTCATTTTTCAATTTGGAATTATGAACCCACATATACCAACGATCTTCAAAGATAGGTTCACCATAACAACAATTTCATTTTTGCAATCATTGACAACATATAAATTTAAAATTTCAAACATTGATTTTTTTTCCAAAATCTTAAACTTTGAACCCTCATATCTTGAAAAAGGGTTAGAGATAGAGCGAAAGTAATAAAATTTGGCCCCCTTTACCATTCCCTTCCAGGCTCCAAGTTTCAGCCTCTTAGGACGATGTTGGTGTTCTGTAGAGGGTTGCATATTTACTCCCCAATGGCTGTGTATTTTCTTACGTGAACGTACGTGTTTCTAGCTACTCTGATTCTCATCTGGTGGCGGACATTAGAAGCTCATACAAGGCCAGTAGACGGAAAACTTAAAAAGCAACGAGCACAGCCGACGAAAAACCTGTTCTCCCTCAACCTCCACCTTATCCTCTGACAATTTATTCTGTTGTCTCATTTTTTATAAAAGATGCAAAACATATTCTTTGTAACTTTAGTATAAGAGTCCTCTTGTCTACGTCCGCCCAGGTCAATGCTGGAGCAGTATAACTAAGTTCATTTTATACGTATCTGCAATTCATATTCCTTTTCCAGGTAAGATCACACAGAAATTATAGCCTCTTACCGTCTCAACAATCAATTTGACGCTCCAATACCCCCTTGACACTCTGCCGGACAGGGATTTTAATGTATGTGAACAACCGTATTGAATGCGTGGAGCTTTGTAGATATTACAATTTCCTTTTCTTTGTCTTCCTCCATCTTCCTACCATGCCTCCTCGAGCGACGTGGCATGAGGTTAAATACGTCACTCAGTCAACGCCACGAGTCTTTTTGTAGACAAGCCATCTCTTCTAATAGATTAGATGTAAATTCACGCCTGAATGCTTTTCTGTGTTCACATTCCGAATCGAGTACCAACAAACGCACACCACTGTACATCTATGTGGCTGTAAAAGTAAATATACCCAAGTTGTGTAAAATCCACAACAGGAACAATGTAAAAGAAACAAAAATAAACGAACAGAAAAGCATCGATCGTAATTAGGTTTCTTTCAGAAATGGATCAACATTCCTATGAATAGAACTGGAAAAGCTGCTTTCCACGACCCCTGAGTTTAAACGGATTGGCATTCCTCGAGCAAAGAAATGAAAGAAGTGGCGATTCATATACATAGGAAGGTCTCTTCCAAACAAATCTGTTGCGAAAGAATGAGCAAAAACGAGAAAAAATGGTCCGTCTTTTCTTTTCCCTTGCTTTTAAAAGCCTGATAAAATTAACAAAGAGGTAATTAACAGAAAGAGCAATTTAACACGTAGTATCCCGTTAGTATAGCAATACTCGTAATAAACTGCAGTTATTTTCTCCCCATGGACGCAATAATGGGAAAAGAATTAAAACAAGAGGAACAAGAAGTGCAATGTATAACGGTTCACTTTGCCGAATTAGCGTACAGTTATTTGATCATATGTGTATGTTATTAAAACAAGATGTAATTACATTAAATCAGTACAAATACGCAAAAATGCATCTAATATCACGAATGTCCAGCTATCACTAATATCAATTATCGTATTAAACGTTAAACAAACACTTTAATTGGAAACTAGTAACAACAATGCAAATTACATTACGATATCCTCAATATCCGCAAAGCCTTAGCCTATAATAACAGCAAATGCATATCAGACGACCTAAATTATTAAGTAAATATAGGGTACATAAACAAAAACTCTAACAGTAGGCTAGCAAATGTTCCCTATGATTTCTGTGAGGAGCGTTACCCATACTAGAATACATTCATTATTACAGCTAGCATTTAGTGGTGTGCTTTGCATACATATGGAACAAGTATACCAATCCCAAACCATGAACATTATGTAACAATATGGGCTCCGTCACTCTGAAAATACCGTGTTGCTATCACAGTGTTAGACAAAATTTAATTAAAAGTAACCAAATCTGATTTAATGTATCGGGTGCCGCCTCTCTTTTTTTTTAAAAAAAACTCCACTCTTCCTAATTAGGTAGCCTACGAGAGTTGAATAGTATTAAATGTTTGTCGCTAATTAAAAGTAAAATTATCAGCATTATAATCACGAAACAAATACATGTTATGGCGGATGCTGATAACCATCTGCATATTATTATGGTAGTTTTAACTATCCCCTTGTCTATGAAATAGTTCGTAGGTCTTAATGTTGAATATAAATGGTTTCAGATCAACACCCAAATACTGTTCACAAGATAAAGTATGTACAAGGTTCTTGTGAAAATAATATTTAGACCAAGCGTACTTCAAAGTTCCTTTTACTGCAATTACATACCTATAACTACAGGGAAAACTCGCATTTACAATACGTCTGTTTCGTTAATTCAACTAGAAAACACAGTTTAAAATGTTATATTATAAACACTATTTTATAGCCTTTATAATTGTAAATAGGTTTTGAAAAATCATTTGTAAACAATTAATAACGACAAATTTACTATATTAATAGAAATCAAAGGCTTGACCTCCAGCTAGTAATTTTATTTCTCATGTACGAAATAAAAAGAAAAACAGAATATCAGATTATATAAAACGTTTCAGTAATGGACAGTTTCTAATATTCCTAAAGCTCTTGGAATGTAAGCGATTTAGTTAACATTATTTTGATACTCGTTAGTAAGAGCAGAAGAAATTAACGCACATCATATTTATCTTTTCCGTATCATATTACTGGATTTAAATTATGAATCGAAACTTAATTCTAAGAAAGATCTTAAGAAAAAACTGCAAAATATTCAAAAAAAAAACTTGCAAGATTTCATGAAATAAGGAATTGTTATAACTTCAGTAAACAATTTGAAGATACACATATTGAATTGACAACAAACTGTCTATAGGAGAGCAAGTTTACGAACAATTGTATAGAGGTATTACCCCACAATCGATTCTCTTAAAAGCTTTTGCTTTATTTACGATTTCCAGTCACACAAGGAAATAGGACAATTTAATGATATATACACCCAGATTCTAGGATTATTATTTTACTTACCTTTCATTAAATAATTTGGAGAGAGAAATAACGTTAAAAGGACAGCACTAATGCAATCGAAACATGAAAACGGCGAAAAAGATTCTATTATACATCAGGCTATGACATATCTACAGCATAGGATAACGTTCTTCAAAACTTACTACTGTTGAACTCCAAACT
>JAGDQP010033537.1:0-20604 GCA_022664845.1 Lepisma saccharinum | reverse complement strand
ATAAATCACAGTCATATTCAATTCACCACTGGATGAGGCCTCTCTCGGCCGCTGGCCAGACGTGTTCTGAGAGAAGATCCAAAGCTACCAACTGTGATCACCATTGTATTTTATTCACAGCAGCCCCCCAATTGTTCTCACGATGCTGGGTCAACACAGAGATTTTGAACCCCCACCGGAATTCAAACCCGGGGCGCTCACATTGAAGCCTAGTCGGTAGCGCGCTCGACTTCAGTGCGAGCGCTCCCATTTTGGATTCCCGGTGTGGGTCAAAATTTCGGTGTTGACCCAGCATCGTGAGGCCAATTGTTGAGTTGCTGTGAATAAAATACAGTGGTGATCACAGTGTTGTGAGCTACGGCTTTCCTCTCCCAACATGTCTGGTCAACGTTGGAGCAGTAGACCCAACTCCTACTTCCGGGAGAATCTGTAGTGGACTGAATAGGCTGTGAAGTATATATACATATCCTTCTTTATGCTATTTTATTAAACTTTAACATTGATACGTCTATGTAACACAGGCATGGATGACGGAGCTCTGTAGAAAAAGTATAATGTAGTTAAAAACTTAGCCTTTGTGTGTAGGGTTCGAACCAACTTTGTCATCTTTATGTACAAAAAGAAAGAACACGTGAATCAACAATATGCTACATCCTCGGCCACGAATCATGATGGTAAGAGAAGCTTCAAGCTAAACTGCTGTTCAAGTGTAAAGAATATGAAAATTATATAAAGCGCCTTCTTTTAATTTTCAGTGTTTCATATATCTATGAACTAATGTTCCATTTAACGCTATTTTCGTAGATTCTGTACATATGAAAACTATATCCTACAATTTGTTAAAAGTTAAGACAAAATATAAAGGAATTTAACGTCCCAACTGAGAATAAGAAACTCTTCATCGCTACTGATTACAAGCGTGCTGATATCGGTGTATTAAATTTTGTTTATGATCAATAACAGTAAAATAATAACTTTCTTCAATTTATTCAACCACAGAGAATGTGTGTCAGTAGAGAATAGTAGCTTTTCTTTTAAAAAAATGCTTTTACGTATCTTAGGCTCAGACCGGAGAAGTTGTAGGAACTGGTGTAACTAGTAAATCAGTATTTGAAAAAAGGAGAGTGAATACTCAGGTTTACGACGTTGCTACATAATTCATATCAGAACTTAGTTTCTTTAGAGACCAACAAGTGGGTTTTATACAAAAATATAATAAATAACAAATAAATATATTACGACAAAGAAAATAGAGTCTGTTTTGTAAAGGAACTTATCTGTTGATGAATGGATTATTCTTAACACGTTTCATACAGTGGGAAACGTTTAATTTTGTGATTTGGGTTTTTGAAAGAGATCGCTCATCTTATCATTGACTGAGTGTACACAACGGGGATCAAACAGAGGAATTGGAAATCCATACCGCAGAACCGTGGATTCCCGAACCTAGTGGGATCGAGATCGAAGTATCGGTAAAGAAATTAAAAATTTTCAAATCACAAGGAATAGACAATATTCCAGCCGAATTAATTAAAGCGGGAGGAACGGTACTGATCAAAGAACTACATAAATTGATAAGCGCTATATGGAGAAAGGAGGAGCTCCCAAAGGAATGGAAAACCTCAATAATATTTCCGATTTACAAAAAAGGCGATAATCAAGACTGTAATAATTACCGCGGAATCTCGTTACTTCCAACCTACAAGATATTAAGTAATATTCTATTAACACAGCTAGGTGTATACGTAGATGAAATAATTTGTGATCACCAATGTGGATTTAGAAGAAATAATAGATCCACGTTTGACCAGATTTTTGCCTTGAGATAAATTTTGGAGAAGAAATGGGAATACAGTGGGACGGTTCATCAGCTATTCATTGATTTCAAGAAAGCATATGATTCTATCAAAAGGGAAAAGTTATACAGTATCCTGATAAGATTTCCGAAAAAAAATGGTTCAACTAGTAAAGATTTGTCTCAACCACCCCACAAGCAGAGTACGGATAGGTAATAATATGTCAGATAGTTTCAAGATTTGCAACGGATTGAAACAAGGCGATGCCTTGTCCCCACTATTGTTTAACTTTGCGTTAGAATATGCGATTTTAAAAATTAAAGGGGACAAAAAGGGACTATCATTGAATGGTTTGAATCAACTGTTTGTATACGCGGATGATGTAGATTTAATAGATGCACTTCAAACCAACACCGATGTCTTAGTAGAAGCGTACGATGAGATACGTCTACAGGTAAACATAGATAAAACAAAATACATTATAACAAGCCGAAACACAGGGAATGAATGAAATAAAAACATAAGAATTAAGGATGAGGTCATAGAGAAAGTAAACAAATTTAAATACTTGGGAGCATACGTAACAAGCAAAAATGAGGTAACGGAAGAAATAAAAAGTCGCTTAGTATCGGGGAACGCATGTTTCCACTCAGTCCAGAAACTTCTAGCATTGCGATTAATATCAAGGCAATTGAAATTAAAAATATACAGAACGGTTATTCTGCCGGTAATACTTTACGGTTGCGAAAGTTGGAGTACGGCCCTAGCAGATGAACATAAATTACGTGTATTTGAAAATAAAGTTTTGAGAAAGATATACGAGCCGAAACGGGACGAGATGACTGGATAATGAAGTATACTGCATAATGAAAAACTCCACGAACTGTACGATTCACCAGATGTTGTAAAAATAATGAAATCGCGACGACTAAGGTGGGCAGGCCATGTAGCTTCGATGGAAAAAAAAACGAAGATTATATGTTATCCTAGTTGGAAGGCTGGATGGAAGGAGACCATTGGAAAGACCGAGACGTCGTTGGGAGGACAATATTAGAAAAGATCTTCGAGAAGTAGGTGTTCGTGATGGAAACCGGCTTGATATTGTCCAGGATAGAATCCAATGGCGAATGTTTGTTACTGCGGCGATGAAGTTGCAAGTTCCATAAGCCATAGAGTTAGTTAATTCACAATTTTTCGTGGTATCCTAAAATCATGCAACGTTAATTTAACTCATTTTCCTATGTTATACAATAATCAAAATTTGCAAAGCGACATAAGTCTGGTGCCAATACAATATTCCACTCATATTTTCATATATTTTTACATATTTATATTTTTTTAAAAGCAAACTGTCTTTTTTTTTAATATGGAGGTCTTTATCCTAAAATAAATATTACCCTGCAACGATCTGTTGTTTGACTGGTTGCAGAACACTTTAGAATTTTGGTCACTAAACATTAACTTGAATAAAAGTATCCGAACACCGAAATAACTCGAAAAGAATAATAAAAACTTTTTTTAAAGACATCCTTTTCTTAAATATTGGTACTAAATGAATAAAAAAAAATATTTTGTTTATGCATGACTAAAAAGAAAATTATGGGGCGAGCCAATTCAAGGATTTTAATGTGACTGTATATGAGAGAGTGCCAAATCCTTTCTTTTTAGTCATGCATAAACAAAATTATTTTTTTACTTTTTAGTACGAATTCTTTAAGAAAAGTAAACGTTTAAAAGTTTTTCTTTAGTACTTTTATAACATCTGCAAACTGTTTGAAAACCGTTCGGTGAACTCTGTCTATGAATGGAGATGATTAGACGCTGATGTAGGCTGAAAGAATGCAAAGGAATAAAGCAGAAACTTACATTTATCAAATCAATAACGGAAGTCTAAACAGCTTAGGATGGGAATAATTATGAAAATTGGCAGGAAAAGAAGGATACAAAACAGTTGAAGTTTCTGTTGTATGCCTTGCGCTTCTGCGGTATGTATGTCTTGAACTACAGAGTGAGGCTCATTTTGTGCCTGTTTTTTAAATGTATTTATGTATTTTGGTTTCTTTGGTTCTGGTCCGAATTGGGCATGTAGAGAATGGGAACTTATCGGCCAGGTCCCTATTTAAGGTCCATTCTGAGATTTGCCTGGCGAAACTGAGAGAAAATAAGGCAAACCTCAATCAGGTTGTTCCATAGCGGGTTGTGAACTCGCATGCCTACCAATTGCTGATCCTAAGTCCTCGTCGTTACTAACTGGACCACGAGGGCTTGGTTTATGGGTAGCTATTACCAGAATGCTTCCTCACTTCATATAGTTTATTCAATGCTAGAATGAGCGCCTGTTATACTTTTTTCTTCTAAAAAATGTTATTGTCACCCTAGGAAAGATGTCATTCTTCTGTTTAGTTCCGTTTAGAGAATATCCCTCTCTCTAAAAAATATCCCTCTCTCTAGAGAATATCTTCTCTCCCTCTTTCTAAAAAAAAACGTTTTTTTTTGTGTGGATGTAATCGTAAAAAAGAGCCAGACTCATACACAAACTGTCTCAGCAACACTGCATGAGGCACCCCGAAGTACTCCTTTCAAAGAACTACAGTGGTTTACTGTTGAAGGAAGATACAGTATGCACTTTTAACAATATACAATGTTAACAATGTAAAATTTCAAGCTTTTTGTTAGAGTGTACTACCGCACAGACACTTCACTAAAGACGTAAACGTTTAGGAGAGGAATCGGTTGTAATCGCCCAGTGCGAAATTCTCGTCTTCATAATTAAAACGTTCTGACTTTAGTGTAGAACCTGGGCTTCGAAACCAGCAATTAGCAGCTGGAAAGTTGTCGAGGTGAGAAAAATATTCTAGGCTATATAAACATAAATTTCAACATAAAGTTGCACAGGCACCATATTCAAGCCAACTGTAAACTGGAAAATCCGGGATCGAGTCCCGGGTACATCAACTAATATTTTTTCTGTGTTAATTTCAAATCAATATTTATGTTCACGATTTATAACCAGTGCCGGATTTATGCGTCTAAGCGCCGTAGACCCATGACTTTCAATGCTCCTCCTTCTGTTATTTTCCTTCCCATCTAGTTATATAAAATCCCGGGTGTTTATTTTTAGGGGAAAATTTCCAAAATAGGTTTTCATGTGTGTGTTTCTATTTTCTGTTTAAATATTGTGTTTTTTTGTTACTTATTTGCATCATCAGTAAAATATATAAACTTATAACTTTATTACTATCCACGTTTAAACAAGTATAGTAGTTTGCAACTGAAATTCAAGTTACAATTTTAAATTGTACTAATTTTCAATTATTATACACCAACGACCACCGCTGTCTTCTCTTTGGCATTTAGGTTGAGTCGAAAATTTTGTTCAGTTAAAATTACATTTTAAAGACAGTTAGCTAAATACTTGATTATTTTTTTTTCCTTCCATTTGCAAATATTTTGTAGAGAAAGCTGGGTTAAGTTACTTAATTTTCAGTATTATAGCATAAAAATGGAGCTCACTTTGTTGGTGACTGTTATGTAAAATCTGGACAATTAATACTGTAAATTATTAGAAAATAAATGTAAGTTCAGAATTTCGAATACTTCATAACACTTTTAAACTACAAACAAGATCCTAAAATAGAGGGGTTTTATCCTTAGAATAGTTGAAAACTCAAAACGCCTCAATATATTCACCTTTAAAAACTACCCAATCCATTGTAGGTCTAATCAAGAAAGGAATACTCAATAAACAGAACACAGAGTTTCAGTATTTTCACTTTTTTCTAAATAAAATGCTCTGAGTTATTCACAGTTTTTTTTTTTTTTTTAGTTTAGTTTCAAGCATTTGCCAATCTCTTCTTACAGCAGTTGCAAACAACGTCATTGTTTCTCTGTAGAAGTGGCTTGCAGGATTTTTTTCTACCGATTTTATTCATGTTTCCTGGCTATTCAAATTCCTGAGGAAAATACAGCAACAATTTACTGCAAGGCGGAGCGAGCACAGGCCACACACTATTGACCTCTTTACATTTTCTGGCGCCTGCTAGTTACACAATGTAATACATTGCGTCAACACACATTTTATATTCACATATGCCCAGATAGCTGCATTATCCATGCATTATACTGATTAGGTTTTCAACAAGAGGTACTGAAACGAAACATTACTGACTTTGATCAAATAAGAGCAATATATATAAATAAATCACAGCCATATTCAATCCACTAGTGGATGAGGCCTCTCCCCGAAGGGAGGAGTTAGTCTACTGCTCCCACGCTGACCAGACGGGTTGGGATATATGTATATATATACGTGCGCCCAATAAGCCACCTCAACTGGAGCTGCCGCTCACGCCATTCGCACTAAAATGAGTCGCGCAAAAATGCTTTCTCTTGTCATAAAGATATAATTTAGGATGACATCTATTAGCACCACCGGAAAGCTGCAGAGGTCTGGGAGGTAGGCCATATTGGGAATCCGGGCTTGGGAATATTGGGAATCAATACACTTTTCTTATATATTAATTAACTCTTTTTTCCACTTTTTTCGTGAAATAAAAAAAAGTTGCTTTAGAGAAATTAACCCTGCAGTGTATGTATCAGTCGCTGTATCCATCCACCCGTCAATACGTTGCTCCTAAACCGAGTGATTGTGGCTCAGTGGTAGAGCGTTGACTAAGCATTCAGGAGATCGTGGGTTCAATCTCAGCATCCGATCATCCTGACTGAGGTTTTTCCTTGGTTTTCCTCAGTCACGCCAGGCAAATACCGGGGTGGTACCTTCAACTTAGGACCTGGCCGACACCTATCCGCATTCTATCCCAGCCTGAGCCTTATAAGCCTAAAGGCCCTAATAAAATTTTTAAAAATCACTTCGCTCCTTAAAACTATCAACTACAGAATACAAAATATCAGGCATGAAAAGAAGCAATACTACAAACTCATTCTCTACGTTGAATATGCAGACAGCTCTATCTCAGGAAATATTTATCTGTTGAAAATATCAGGTGCAATTAGAGAAAAATACGAGGTTCGTATTAGGCTTGTTTCTACTGTCATAAAAACCAGGTTCCAATATTTTTAAAATTTTTAGTCTCTAGTCATATTTGGATCAGACCGAGAAAGGTATAGGAGAGTTGCTGCCGGTGCCTTAGTTAAGATTCATACTGACATTTGTGTCGTGAAACTGAAGGAAACTTTGGTAAACCTAAATGAGGACAGTCGGCAGAAGGATTTGAACGCATTCATTGCCTCCCCCCCCACACACACACATACAAAGAAGAGTAAGAAAAGACACTTAAGTTACATCTAGCGTAAATTACACCTTCATGCATATAAAGTGCTTGAATAGGAAGTACCTGTTGCCCATTTTCTGGGGTAAAGATGAGTGCCACACCCTACATGTAGCATTTACTAAGCCATAGTGCTGTTACCGCCCATACACTTCATTTTATCTTTATCTATGTAGCATTTACCAAAAGTAATTATTGATGTGTGCAGATGCAAGAGTAAAAATAAATAATATTCCTAATATAAGTTTTACTGTTTGTTTTAATATCTCTATTATTAATTAACCTACATTTAAACCAAGGTAAAGGCACCGATTCTCGTCACTGCTCCAGTGGTCTTCAAGTTTTAACTAAACGTGTAAAAATTAGAAAACTTTCGATCGTTTGGTGACAAAAACAGACCAATTTGGCAGTCATTAATATGTTACTGTTAACATTAATATGTCAATTACGTCACTTCACTTAGTAAAGGTTTCTTGTATTTGAGCGGCAAGTTCGTATTTCCTGCTATTTTCGTATTTGTGTTACCAAAAAGTGTTAAGCAAGTGGATATTAAAAAAATAAGCATTGAAGTTTTTGGTATAAGTACACGTGTATGTAATGCCTCTTTAATGATCAAATTAATTATCAGATTATAAGTTTGCGTGTATTGACTGCCATATTTTCTGCATTCAGGGGTAACGACTATTGGTGCAAGTCTAATATACTTTGCACCGTCACGGCTGACGGTTACTGGTAAAAGATTGGTACAAATAATAATTTTTATCCAGAAAGTGTTAAGTCTAATTAAATGTTATGCTAAATTTATCATAAAAATTCATGGTGATAGCTTTCCAGTAGCCGTCAGTAAAATTCAAAATTTAAATTCTAGGAGACTGCATAATGAAGCACTCCACGCACTGTACGATTCACCAGATATTATAAAAATAATGAAATCACGACGATTAAGGTGGGCAGTCATGTAGCTTGGATGGGGGGAAAACGAAGATTATATTCTATCCTTGTTGGAAGGCCGGGTGGAAGGATACCATTTTGAAGACCGAGACGTCGTTGGGAGGACAATATTACAAGAGATCTTCGAGAAGTAATTGTTTTCGTAATGAAAACTGGCTTAATATTGCCCAGGATAGAATCCAATGGCGAACGTTTGTTACTGCGGGGATGAAACTGCGAGTTCCATAAGCCATAGAGTTAGTTATTCCAGCAGAAGTCAACTCAAGTTTTTAGAAGAATCTCTGAGGACTTTCTAGCTTTTTCCGCTTCTTTCCTTCCAAGAACGCTTTATTTTGTTAGGTTAAGATCCAGTGAAGATGAAATATAGGCATACAGATTTTCTAAACGAATTGGTAGTCATTAGGTGACGACTATTAGTGCATTTGTGTGGCGCCTATTGGGTAACAGCAAAATTTAGAGTGGCGACTACTGGAGCAAAATTAAGGTTGTAGAGAAACGTAATTCTATCATTATAATGAAAATTGCCGAATAGATTTATGCTATTACATTATCGCACAAGACCAGAAGTTGCTAATAAAGTGAAAGAACTAGGGTTGTTTCCCAGACATAGATCTACAAAAAGCACTTTCTGCAAAACCCACCAAAACATGCCGAGAGGTAGAGCATCTACCTTATATGAAGTCAATTATGTGATAGTGTTGGGCGCTCTGCTGCCCCATTGTCCTTAACGTTTTTCTATATATTTTTCGACTCGCGTTTTAAATTGTGATTTCTATTTATTTGTTCTTGTAAAGTTCGTCCCTGTAAAAGTTGGGCCTCTAGACCCGGGCCTATGGCGCCTAGTGCTAAATCTGGCACTGTTTATAACACCGCTTCTCTTCATTTATATGTATTGTCTCTCTTTAAAGCAAGGCACTCTTGTAGTTGGGACAGTAGATTGTTCTGCGTCACTCACTCCGGGATATTGAAAAAAAAAAAGTTTGTATTAATGAGGATCTCGGTAAGAACAATCGCCCCTACCGCGTCCTCTGGGTACGCGCCTGATTGTCACTACATTTTTGTTTTTGCTCTCGATTTTACAATCATAATAAACTGTGTTAACTTTGCCGGTATTACATCAACGCAATATTGAGAATGGTTTAACACGAACTATAAGCATCACAAATCAGCCGGAGATTTGCCTAATTGAATTTGATTTTGTAGATGCAGCTGTCTGCAAGTTCAAGAACTGTAACGCGTTCAGAATGTTGAGAAAAATAACCTTTCCATTTTCCAGAAAAAGAGAAATTAATTTCTCTGTTATAACCTTAGTCCAGTTGCTAATTTTCGAATTTGTACTGTAGCCACAAGCGTTGTTTCCGAATGGGGTTCTTTTAAATGTTTAATTTTGGCGCGCGTTTCCAGGTTGAGAAAAAACGATCTGCTGGGAATCATGGACATGTTTCAATTATATATTTTTTCTGTGGGAGACTTTGAAACAGAGCAGCTCACATGATCAATAAAATGCCGCCGAGTGCTTCTGTATGTCACGCCTACGGAAATGCATGAATCAACAACATTACTTTCAGGATAGCGATCCACAACCAGGTCAAGGTGGTGACATGTACTCGGCTTAACATTTGAATTAGGTGCACATGTACCGGTGAAAAAGGCCACATTTCCGTTGGCAGTTTGTGTCTATACTCAAGAAAATCCTGGAGAAAGACAGCAGTAGTCGTAAGTTATCAACATCCTGCTCTTTGATGTGGGAGCGAAGGTCAAGCCAACTGCAAAGCAAAAACACAAGAAAGAGTAATCACTTCATGTTTTGCAAGCTCTCTCCACCGTGTTGTTGTGGTTGTTCTGCAGAAACACATTAAAAGTGTGGGAAAACAATCTGTCTTCGTTTTCCAGAGTAACTCCTTTCAAAATTGTTGAGAAAAGTTAATTTATCATCGATCATCGATCTGTAGCCTGTATTCCTTTTTTTCACTTCCATTCTGGAATCAATCTAAACTCTTCTCCTTGTAAATATTAATTTGTATTATTTCCCCATGGTCAGACTAATTTTAGAGTTGCCGGAACTCAGGCGGTAATGCGTCTGACTACGAATAGCGAGGTTTGGGTTCAAATCCTGGCCAGTATGTTGGAGATACACAGTGTTGCCATACATCCTCTTTTACCCAGATTTATCCTCTTTTTCATCTTAAAAAATTGAACTTGGCGGATTTTTTAAAATAAGTTCCCGTTTTATCTAGGTTTTCTTTTAAGCTGTCAGAAGATAAGAAAAACCATGTTCAGTAGTTAGAAACACACTATTTGGCGTTTCTGTGTGAGAATAATTTAGCACCAAAACAGTAGTCCTGCTCACAGATTACCGACTCTAGATATGCATCTCGCTATAAGCCCTATGGAAATTGAGGCCCGGTTCACACGTACGGCACGGGAGCCGTGCGGTCACGCAAGCTTATGGATCATTGAAATAAATGGAGTGATTCACACACTCTGCGGCTGCGGGACGGTGCCGCATACCTGCCGCATCGCCCATAGGGGTGCGGCGACCGCGCGGCAGCCGCAAGTTCCTTACGGGCCATTGCACAGCATTGGATGGTTCACACTAGCGGCACGGGAGCCGTGCGGTTTGTCTCTTTTGGAATATTTTTTTTATTCTATTTTTTCTCAATTATTCAATTATAAAAATGGAGATTCTTCATATTTTTATCTATTTTAAGTAGAGAATTATAAGCTCAATAATAATAATAATAAAATAAAGTCTGACCGAATATTAAAATGAATAATTGGAGTAGAAATTGATAACTTATTTTGCATTGAAAAATTATTTTATCCTTACTTACTTACTTACTTGCTCTATGGCTTATGGAAGTAGCACGTTCATCGTCGCAGTAGCAAACGATCAATATCGGGCTCTATCCTGGGCAAGATCAAGCCAGTTTTCACTCGCTTCTAATATTGTCCTCCCAACGTCGTCTCGATCTACCCAACGGTCTCTTTCCAACCAAGATGGAATATGGTTTTTGTTTTTCTCCCATCCGAGCTACATGGCCTGCCCATTTTAGTTGTCGCAATTTCATTATTCATACATCAGGTGAGTCGTACACTCCGTGGAGTTCTTTATTATGCAATCTTCTCCATTCTCCAGCCATCTCATCCCGTTTTGGCCCGTATATATTTCTCAAGAGCTTAATTTCAAACACCCGTAATTTATGTTCATCTGCTAAGGTCGTACTCCAACTTTCGCGACCGTAAAGTATTACCGGCAGAATGACAGCTCTGTATATTTTCAATTTCAACTTCCTTGATATTAATCTCGGAAAAGATGATAAACCGGCCAGTACAGGTTCTTCGAAGTGGTAGAGTTCGAGTCGAAGAGGGCCATAAAACATGTCAGGCTTTAAACAATAATCTAGAAAAAGATATAAACATAAACAAAATAATGGTAGTAAATCAGGGTTTGCAAAAACTGGCCCCATCATTTTTTTGTTTAATTTGCTTTGGTTTAAATACTTTGCTGTATTTATTTATATTACATATGGATAGAAATACATTTGTTTTTCCTTAATGTTCTTCTGCAGCAGCGAGGTTATGAAGGACAGGACCTACAGCTACAGCTCAAAGTGGAATCCAAACCAGTACTCAATTTGCACCTGAGAGAGATCCGCCACCTGGACTCGAACCTGGGACCCCTTGATTACAAAGCAAAAATCATATAAAATTATCGCAGATTGTTTAATATGTGAAATCGTCACCATGAAGATCATACTATGTGGGGCATTTTTTCTTTTATTTATTTATTTATTTATTGGTTTAAACCCAGTGTTGGGTAGTACCTAGGTAAAAAACACGTACGTAGGTACATTTCAGTTGCTGTACCAATTACCTGTAATTAGGTACTTTTTGATGTACCTAGTACTTGAATCTTAAGTACTTTTCTTAGGTACTTCAGCTAATAATCGAACGAGAAATTTCTCAGCGATAGAGCTTGATAAAAAGTTTCTTACATTAGGCTATTAACATTCATATTGAAGGAGACTTGGAACTATTTGCCTCACTTAATCCAAAAAGAAACAATTGATTCATGTCCAAAGTATGCTTAAGTTGTCAGCATAAAACTTGATTTTTTTTACGCCATTGCTGGTCATTTCTCTGAATTTAAAGTAAAAGCTTTTCCAAAAAATTCTGAAGAAAAGAAAAAGCAAAAACCTTTATTGGCAGGGCACGTGGAAAGAATGCAGGTAGAGCAATATTTGAAACAAAAATATACGATTAGTTTCTACTTTAGAACATTGTTTAAATGATGAATACACCATGGATTCTCCTGCTTCGTTTATTTTTTATTATTATTATTATCTGAAGGACAGATCTTGACGCACAGCAGCAAAACTAGCTGGTTATTGGAGGTTTGATGTACTGTTTCTTTCGTAACCCATTTAGGAATGAAGTATACTTTGTGGATCACAAGAGCTTCACAGACGTGAGTTACTTTTAATGCATTGGTAACTTGTATTTTCTGAGACGTGGACGTGGACTAATGCATCCTAGTCCTAGTATTTCCAAAAATGAAATTCTCCCCCGAAACTCAAGAACATCCCGTGTAATTTGAATGAATGATACAGGTTTGAACTCGTGTTTTCGATAGCCAGCCTGGAAGTAATGTGTTATGAAAGTAAGCCCACGACTCGAAGGTCCCGGGTTCGAATGCCGGCTGGGCATGGATGTTTCTATGTAGATTTCAGAGGCTTAACGACTAATGAAATCGAGACTGGTCGAAGTAATTAGTTACTCAAGTGGCCAAATATACGGACTTTACGTATTTGTGTTGGCTAGACTTATCCATCGAAACCTCAACCACTTTCCTAGCCCCAGTAGTTCCAAAGTTGAATATCACACCTCGAAACTCGGGATCCACCACTGCAAACTAGATTAAAAATACTTGTTCAAGATCTTGTTGCCGAGATCTTTCCAACGATACCTCAACCACATTTCTATCCACAGTAGTTTCAATGTTTAAAGCTGTCGACAGACGGTAGGAGCGGGTTTATAAGACTTCACAGCATAAGCTTCTGATGATTAAACTGTAGTGAAAAAAATTATCTATGGGAACTTTTGACAGATACACAAAATGTTTTTTGTCTTTTATTTTTCAAATTATTGTTATGTCATTATCTTCAGAACAGTGCTGCCATCTTGAGTATATTGCCCCTTAGTGCATGCCTATGAAAAATTGGATTTTGAAGCACGTTGGTAACACTGAAAACTTAGGTACTAGAGAACGAAGAAAACAAGAGCAGATTTCTATTTAGAAGAATATTGTATATACCGATATTAATGCGGATACATCACACTCTATAGAACCTAGTTTAAAAACCAAATTTTAAATCAATTTGGCAACCCTACAACCGGGGTAGTTGGGCTTTGGGACAGCCATAGTATTTTTCTATTGTGTCTAATGTTATTCCAAGTTTTATGCTTCTACGTCTAAGTAATGGAATTAGTTTGGAAAATAGAATTTTATGAATAATGGGTTGGTAACACTGTCAAAAAATAATAACTAGGGACGGGAAAGTAGGCGAACATATATTTTATGGTTTTGCTGTAGATACGTCTAACGTAATGGAATAAATATGTAAAACATGAATTAAAAATAATGGGTCAGCAACACTAAACTGCTACACAAATCAAGATGATTTATGCGGCTTTCAGCTAGCCTGGCATAAGCCTTTCCAACGACACCTCAATCACCTTTCTACGGCTTGTAGTTGCTGTGATTTATTTTTTCTACACGAATATTCGGACGGACGGACAGAGATGGATGTGCGCCTTCAACAGATCTCGAAATTAGCTTCAAGCTTTTAATTCATTTGCAAATCGCTGCAACGCCAAAATTTTATTGCAAATCGCTGTCCCTGACATAATTTAAAGTTAACTGCACGATTTTGTACTATTATGAAGCACTAGTTGATTTACCCGCCCGTTGGTGTGAAGCGAATAAAATATATTAAGAACAAGCATACGGACTGTAACCAATACTCGATTCGCCGTGGTAGGGTGCGCCATTAAAATCGAAATGTTTGGGACCTACGCTACCTCTAGCGCAACCAGACTCTCCGGGTGGCTGCGCCGCCATGGTTCAGATCTCCCCCATACCACCTTGGGGCTAGCTCGTTTAGGTGAGTTTTGCCTTATTTATTGTACCCTACTCGTGATGATACATCTTCATGCCAAATTTCGTTTATCTAGTTTTAGTGGTTTGGACAATGCGTTTTTGGGCAGCCATCTTGGATTAAGATGGCAACTGTTCTTATATTATCGTGAACTACTCATGATCTTACACCTTCATACGAAACCTTATTCGTCTAGCTCGAATGGTGTGAAAAATTGTTTGCGATGGCCATTTTGAATTCAAGATGTCGACTATTTCAAAATGTTGTAATATTTTCTTAAACTATTCTTGTTAATACACCTTTATGTCAAATTTCATATCTCTAGCTCAAACGGTGTGGCAAACGGTTTTTTGGTGGCCATATTGAATCCAAATGGCTTCTGATATGATAACTATCCACAATGGTCCCCATGTATGACTATTTGAAAAAAATAATTACAATCGGTCAAGTCTTTTTGGAGTGATGCTCACGCACACATAGTCAGTTTAATTTATATATATATATATAACTATATAATTGTGCTCCCCCGTTCTTTCTGAATTTCTCAGAAATACAATGCAAATTTTGAGTTTGCCTATTATGACGCTGCCCATTAAATGATTCGATTTGGGTTGCACAACTTTGAGCTTGAAATCTAGCTGGGTACTTACTTTTGGCGCCGATAGTACCTCTATTTGGTTCAATACTAGATTAGCATGACCGATGTACTTAAACCGTTTATCTCAATTTACTTTTTCTTTCGGTTTCTTACTTCAGGTTCTTTAAAGTAGTTTAGCTAAAGTCAGTTAACATTAATTTTGATTAGGTTAGATTACATTTGGTTACGTAAGGTTACTTTAAGTGACCGTTTTACTCTCAAATTACAATAAGGGAAATACAAATCCGTACATATAAAAGTGCTGTCTTTATAAATTATCAAAGTGTGATTTCTTAACGCATATTGCCACTTTCGTGTAGCCTTTGTATAGAGATTCTAGAGAAGAAACCCGGGAACTTTCCCACTAGTGCATAACACATTTCATTGTAGGATAATTTAATTTTCATGTACGTAAATATTAACTTTAGCATGTACCGTAATACGGAGCAATTTGGAAATAATGGTACTTCTGGGAAACCTGACATCAAAGGCACATCTAAAAAGAAAACACTGTTATGAATAAGTAGTCAGGTACTTTCGAGGTAAGGTTATGGAAACAAGATATCCCAAGAACACATATATGTGTTTCTAACATTGATTTTTGGTTTATTTCTTTGATAAATCATTGTCGGTTGAAAAATCTATATATATACTATATATCAACGAACATGTATTTTGTTCATAGGACATTGATTGATGTTATGTGATTTCACCTCCCATTTTCAATTATAACATAGATTTTGCTTCATATGCATCTTTCTAAGTTGACTTATTACACTTACCGGGGAATGCAAATTTAATAATATACAACGAAATGTACGAAATATATTCAGCGAAGTATTTTAAATCTGAGTACATGATTATTTAGATGGTCATATTTTAAGAAACGTTTATTAGTGTTCGTTTCAAAGGTATTGTCATTGAATTGTCCAACTATTTCACAGCTAATTAAACGACTTATTAGTGTTTCGAAAATTGTTCATTCCTCTTCCACTTTTGACGTTTATTCTAAGTATTATTTCTTTGATTTTTCAATCATTATTAAAAGTTGGATAATCCGTTGAATACGTGGATATATATACGACGTTGAAAGTATGTTTTTAAAACACATGTTTTCATCGTCCACTTCTTCACGATGAAGAATACATTTATCTATAACCCATGAGCAACATGACTCCACACGCTGGTGAGCGACAAGTCTGGAATTGTGTAGACTGCCCTCAAACCTATACGCGTGCCTTTACTTTATATATAGTCTTCATAACATAAAAGGAAAAGTATAAAAATGTAATTAGGTAAACGATTAAATAACATAATTGTTAGAGTAAATAGCTATAAACGATAATTCCCAGAAGTTCCAGGTTTGAACTGCACTGCAGACAGCAAAAAACTACGAGCAAATTAATATATTATCATGAAAGGAACAGACCACGTCCAACTAAATATGTATTAAAAAGACATAAAAAAATAATTTGTTTTGGACAGCTGAAAAATGTTGAAGAGGTTAGCAATACGCTTCTTCAGTGTCCACATCTTGATGATGAACACCACGTTTATTCTAAACGTTGTTTTCAATCTATTTCTTAACCATTATTTAATGCTAAATACACCGTATAAGAGGCAGACATTTTGGCACATGTACAACGTTAAAATTATATTTCGATATTAACATTTATAACATTTATTCCACTTATTATATAAGCTACTAGGTTCTATGATTGGCAAAAAAATAATAATGTATATCTTCCTGTTGCTGAAGGAAGAAAATAGAATCTCAGATAAAACTTTGTAAACTTTATTTTTATATGAGCCAGTCTAGTAACTTTGGACTTCGGCCAGTCACGATTCGCCCTTTAGCTGTTAAAATCCACACTCATGTTTTACGTTACACTTTCACGTTTTCTAGCATTAGTAGTGTGTCATTCTCTAGTGTTATCAACAAAAGTTTCTGTATAATCTTAGAAATCTTTGATTAAAATATTACTAGTTTTCCCAATAATTATTTCCCTTAGTTTGCACTTCTGTATTCTAACCTATCAGTTTGCATAGAATCAGAGGCTCACCCTATGCGTGTTTTTTTTGGGTTGTCCCATGTCCTTCAACTTGCTTTATTCCAACATTTCGTACATTATCATCCATCCGGCCGATTCCAAAGTTGTTAAGGGCTTAGAAATTAAATTCAAATTCAAAATGGATTTGTCCAGAAAGAGATTCTAATCAGAGCGAGATACTTAGCCACATGTAGTCGTCATCTTATTATGTTGCAGCAATTTTACTTGACTCAAGGTAATACGTATATCATATTTGTTGATTTCTAAGTACTTTCCCTCTTTTTCTTTATAACTTCCGTTCTTACGGGAAGACACGAAAAATAACCCTGGTTAAAGTCAAACTACCCTGGTTAAAGTCAAGTACATATGGTTATTGTACGTAAAGTAAAGTGGAGAGATTTTGAGATATAATGGCCAGATTGAGCCAAGTTTGAGCTTTCCATCATCTTACAACATACATTTCATAGGCAGACACTCTACGAAATTGCCCCGAAAAGCTGGGTAGTATTCATACTATTGTACGTAGCGAAATTAAATTATATATATATATAGTTATATATATATAAATATATATATTGCTTGTTTGGCAGTAATATAATTGTAGAGTTAACAATTCTGATCAGTATTTATTTTTGTCTGACCACAAACAGAATGATGGGCGAGACATTTGGAATCTTCCATCGCCGAAAATTACATTATGTTTCGACATGAATTTATGTGGGTAATAATTTAACTTTATTTTGAAGTTTAAATTGTACGTGAGTATTGTCAAGATTACATTTAAATTATGAAATGTATGGATTTAGTATGGACTTGAGTACGGACTAGTATGTGTGGACTTCAGTATATAATGAATAATTGAAACACATGTGGACAGCAATGTTACTGGACGCCCCGTTTCCCAGGGGCAGTCCCAATATCCTAGGTTTTCCCCGTAACGTCTTTCAATTGTTCTATACCTCCCCACAGTTCCTCAAATTTGTTCACTCTAACGAATGCTTTCGATTTTACTTTGTGTAAACGACCCCGTGTTTCTGAGAAATGGTTGGGAGATTTTTATTGTACTTACTGTTTTGATTTTCAAGTAGTGCACAGCAAACAAATACGTTATAGTGGATTAGAGAGTGTATATACTAATTCTAAAATATTGTAGAGATCAAATGATTTTATCTTCACCATAATTATGGTCCCTTTATCCAACGGAAATTACTTTATGATTCAGTGCCTATCCTTTAATTTTAGCCTTCAGCTGTTGTTAAATATATTACGTTGGAGCTGGTTTGCTAATGGAAAATAGCGAAGAGATCCTTTAACACTTAGCAGCATTTAAAAAAGCAAAATTTTGTCACGTATAATTTACTATAAGGCCCATCAAATATTTAAATAAATGTACATTGAAATATTTACGAGTTAGAGCAGCGATTATACTAAAAATCGCAAAGGATCCGTCTCTTGATAGTATTTTAGCTACACAAGTACACATGTTTATAAAATGGGCTGGCAACACTGACAACTATAGTGCTTAGGTTCGGGAAAATCAACGAATAATGATTATGCCGAGTTTTCGGCAGATAGATGCAGCTGAATGGAAGCAATTTGAATAATTCCTTATTTTTTAAAAAAATGTGCTGGCAACAATGAACTACTAAACCAAACAAGACGGCTTTAGTTCCGCTTATACACACCACGGATTTCTATTGTGTTTGGCCCTTCTCCATACAGAAACGTTTAGTTTAAACTAGAAGGGAATTTAGATGTTAGTAGCCGGGAAGCACCCCCACGCTCCTTAAGAAACTTACTTCTGCATATACTCACAATTGTTCGCTATTATATTTCATCTTTCCCGCTAGAGAACATTTATTATGAACTATTAGCAAGTTTGCATGTAAGAATACGGAGGGTAAGCCCCCCTGACCCACGGAAAATTTTCCTTTGCTCCCGCACGTACATTTTGACTACATTTCGAACAACGTGAAGTCTTTTGGAAACTCTATGGCTCATGAGATATATTTTTGGCATGTGCTGGCAACACTGACAACGGAGCTCCTGGGGAGAAGGAACATTTGCAGTATGTTTCTATTACGTCCACCAATGTTTATGCCAAGTTAGGTGCTGGTGTGAATAATATAATTGAGGCTTTCAAAAAAATAATTTTATAGAAAATAGGCTGCAAACTTGCTAAGTGCGTTTCTTGGCAATGTAAGCCCACTTACGGTTTTTAATTTGTTTCAAATAATTTTTGTGACAAGTTTGGCGCAACTACTTGTAACATAATCGAATTAACCTGGACGATTGATTTTTAGAAAATAGGATGGCGCTAAACACTTCACCAATCAGGACTGTTCCAGGGGCTCTGAGCTAGTTTTATCAAGACCTTTGCAACGAAACATTATGCACTTCTCTACCCCTTGAAGATCCTGAGATTTAATTTTCTGGACACGGGAATACACAATGATCGGGAATAAAAAATCTATTTTGCTCTAGCTTGGTTATGAAAGAACCTAAAAAATAAATGTCGGTTTGATCTTTCGTCAGAATATTCGCTACATTTGAATGTATTTATGGTCTTTATTCTTCTATGACTCAGGCCAATAACTAACTTCCTATGAGTTAACCTGTAAACAGGATATTTAACTTTCTTGTATACAAGAGAGCTTCAGTTGAGAAACGGTTTTTTATTCTCTTTTGCGTCCAAGGTCCAAGGGTTAAAGGCTACCTAAGCATGTTGTGACGTAAGTCCTCAAATCCTGGGAAAACGTTGATGCTGCATCTGCGACGAGGATTGGTAAAGCAACGTGAGCGCCATACTTTCCGAAGCGTAGAGCTGATTGGTTATTTATGAAAGGATTAATGGTATTGGTGGAGAAATCGCGCCTTCTGTAGATGACAGTTATAAAGGCGTCATCTCCCTAAGTATATAAGAGCTTCCTGGCCACTGCATTTGAGCAAATTGTTAGTGTTTGTGTTTGTGGTAGTTTGAGTAACAGTGGTAGTGCTGTGTGGTTTTGCCGTAATTGCATATGAACTTGTGCTGTGTGGTGTTCCTGGTGTTCCTAGTTGAATATGGACTTGTGCTGTGTGGTGTTTCTGTAGTTAATTATGAACTTGTGCGGTGGTGAATATGATCCATCAGGTGACTGAAGATGGTTGCAAGTTGGGTTCGATGCGCTAGTGGTAAGTAGACTATTTATACTTGTAAATAGTTTTAGCCTACAATAGTGTTTACAAGATCGGACATCTTTTTATTTCCCTACTAATAAACCGAATATCTGATTCACTCTACACTTCCGTTCTTCTACTCCGGGGACGATCTCGGACGGTTTAAAAAAATAGAACCTATTAATTATTGATTGCACAGTCGAATGAGGCATGTTAAAAGCTTCAGATATTTATGTCAAGGATTTATATTGATTGTTCAATTTAATAATAATTTTCCTCGTGTCTTCACTTGTTTCTGCGCGTTTCCTGCCAAGTTTGATTTTCCACTATGCGTTGGCCGCTTCGTACTGATAGCTGACCTTGCTGGCTGTCTCTTTCCCGTGCTCTTCAGAGGTGCACTTACACGTGAATGTTAATAAGGCCAGCATTAGCACCTTCGTTTTGGTCCATTACATGGGGTGTGCGATCACTTTTTCTGGTCTCCACGTCTCCTATGTCGTTTTCTCTCATTTCTCGATATAATAATTGTCATCCTTTTTATGTAAGCCCTTTATTAAATTT
>JAGDQP010033536.1:0-20605 GCA_022664845.1 Lepisma saccharinum | reverse complement strand
TGTCCAGTCAACTCCTTCAACCTTAAAAAGTGGTGAAATGGAATATGGATGAGCCTAGTTCCTCGCGCCAACTTCCAATACTCCTGCGTGTCCCACCAAGTTTTACTCGTCACAAACGTTAGCACTGCCAGGAGCATGTTATACAGGCAGAATGTGGAAGTTTCCCCATTCGGACGCAGCACTCTGGAGTATGAGGGAATATCTGCATCATGTGGCGCAGTGCATTGCAGATTCTGGTTGTGATAAAAAGACGCAGTTCCTCCAAACTCCTCAAGTTCGATGCGCGGCCTGCCGTGGGATTCTTTGCGCAGCGGCGCGAGCGAATCGAGGGGAGTATCAACACGTACGGCAGAGCATGCAGCCGAGTTCCGCGTGTCAGCATGCTATACAGGAACAAAAGTTTATTGCGAAATCAGCGTTTTTGAGGTTCTGTAAGAAAAGAGATGTTAAAAATTGAAATAAGAAATTTCGAAGTATGACGGTATATCATCACTAGTAGATTACAAAATATCTGCAAAGACATAATTTTGAATCCAAAATGGCTGACTTCATAATCCATTTTCCAGAACGTTTGAACTAGGGATACGAAATTTGGCATAAAGGTGTAGTTTAGGAATAATTTACATTTTTGAAAAAGTTGTTAACTTAGATCAAAATGGCCGCACAAAAACTTTTTCCACACCATTCGAGCTATAGAAACGAAATTTGGTATGGAGGTGTACCATCACAAGTAGGTAAGGGCAATGTAAGAAAACTTTTTAAAAATCGCTTTCTTTAATTCAACATAGCCGCCCAAATACCATTTTACAAACCACTGAAGCTAGAGAAACGAAATTTGGTATGAAGGTGTACCATCACGAAAATGTTTCAATAAATGGATCAAACCACCGCTATGAGCGTGCAGCCCCCCAGGCGATATGGGAAAAGGTCTGCACAGCATAGGGCGCTGTCCCCAGAAAGTCTGATCACAATAAAGGGGGCGTAGCCCTAAAAATTTGACGTTGGGGCGCACACGGAATTATGGGGCAGCACACCCAGCGAGGCGAACCCAGTATATATATACACGAATAAAAAGCTGTGAAATCCGAGCAAAACACCAGATGATATTCGAGCCTTAGGGTTGGTGGTGTTGGATTTTAGGGCCGCCAGCAGGAAGCAAATTTGCTGTATCATCACAAGTAGGTTACAATAAATATGGCAAAGCTTCCCTATGTTTCAATAAATATCTCATTCCCACGGGTGGTGGGTATAGGAAAAAATCTGCAACATGGAAGCACAGTGTCCTGGAGAGTGGTTACGATAAAGGGGCGTAAACCCCAAAATTCGAAGTTGGGGGCGCAGCCAGCTACGGGGGGCGAGGACCTAAACGAGGCTGAGCGAGCGAGTATATATATTATACACGTACAAAAAGCTGTGAAATCCGAACAAAAACACCAGAGGTGCAAAAAGTGGAGCCAAGTTCTTTAGCCCTAAAAAGGTGTGAAATGGGAGACGGATGAGCCAAGTTCCTTGGTGACAGCATGTAACAGGAACAAAGGAACTTGGATCGAGGTTTCAAGGTTCATGATCCTCAAGCTATAAGGGTGGTGGGGATCCTAAACCCCACTGCGTCCACCGCCACCAACCCTAAGGCTGTTGCCAGCTCGCGCGAAGTTCCTTTGTTCCTGTTACATGCTGTCAGCAAGGAACTTGGCTCATCCGTCTCCCATTTCACACCTTTTTAGGGCTAAAGAACTTGGCTCCACTTTTTGCACCTCTGGTGTTTTTGTTCGGATAAAAGGTTACGCTGAAGATAATTTAAATCTTAGATTAAAGTTATTGATGGAATTAACGTGTTAATCAATTACCCTGATCACTAACAAATAAGAACATAATATAAATACAGGGTAACCATAAGGAAACTTCCCATCCCGTTCATTTCGTAACAACTTGAATTCCAGCAGGTATCCCGAAACATACCCCTATTAGACTAAGTTAAGGGTGAATGTGCCATTGCGGTCAAGCATTGCATTATGTTCCATTTTATTGTGGTGTATGCCAGAAAATAAAATTTTCTTAAATAATAACATGAGTCAAGTGACACATAATGTCAATGGTTTTTAGGTTCTATTTTCAGAAACATGTGATCATTTACTAGTTTTTGAAAATTT
Organism: Lepisma saccharinum; assembly: GCA_022664845.1. Lineage (NCBI taxonomy): Eukaryota > Metazoa > Arthropoda > Insecta > Zygentoma > Lepismatidae > Lepisma > Lepisma saccharinum. The sequence goes on along the minus strand of JAGDQP010033536.1, from coordinate 18,455 downwards.
TCTAGAAATTATCTTAGGAACTCTCAAATATTATAAGGTGAAACTTGGTAGGTGGGGTAATATTTTTTTCTGAATATAATTTCAGGCGATTGACGGCAACAAACAAACCGTATAAGTTCATTTAAATCTCTTTAAAAACAAACAAACAAAAAACATGCTTATCGTAACTTGATTAATTCTTAGCTATACATCACAATTGGTAGCCTTCAATACTGCAAAATGTAGGGATGATCATAATTACATACAATTGCTAAGATATTACAATTTATTATAGTTAACGTTATGAGCCCCTTCATCGCCCATCATTCAATGGAATAAATCTCCCTGGGGCATTACTGTCTCCCGCGGAAAATTCGGAATGGCATATGTTTTTACAGTGTATTCTTCATGTGTTGAGTTGAATACGCTTGTATACTACGTTTCGGAATCTTTTGGAACACATATTAAAGGTTAGAGACTTTGTTTAATTTATTAATGAGTTTCCAGTTGTTATACACCCATGGGTATCTTTGTGAACATTTTGATGAAAATTTTCAAAGAAAATAGTAAATTATCACATGCTTCTTTAAATAGAACCTAAAGACCATTGACATTATGTGTCACTTGACCCATGTTGTTATTTAAGAAAATTTCACTTTTTGTCACTGGACCACAATAAAATGAGACATTATGCAATGATTGACCACGATGACACATTCACCCTTAAATTAGTCTAATAGGGGCGTGTATCGGCGTCCTGAAAATCAACTGGTTACGAAATTAACGGGATGGGAAGTTCCCTTTGAGTCACCCTGTATTTATATAATATTCATCTTTGGCAGTGATCAGAGTAATTAATTAACACGTCAATTTCATCAATAATTTTATTATAACATTTAAATTATCTTCAGCGTAATCTTTTATATAAAAGTGAATGAAATATGCATAATTTCAATACATATGAAGAGTTGCCTGCCCTTCAGGCGTTCAGAACAAAATTTCGAAAACTTTGAAATCTTGTAACTCGCATTCGGCGAAACGCGGAAACGTAGTACTACAGAAGTGTTCATTTAAATGCACATCATAAATGCACTGTAGAAGTTTCATGCTGATTTTCGTGTTCCACCGGAGACAGTTTCCTTGTGAGCAGGATGAGGTTCGACGAAGATGATGCACGTCGTACAAGACAAAGTCAGAATGTGGTTCAGAGAGCAAGATGAGGGATTCATAAGTTAGATCATGAACGTAAGATTGTGTTAGACGAGTGTTACGGTCACGGTCACGGTTATCTATGAAGTTGTGTCTCGAGGATCAGGACATTAACTCGATGAGTTAATTTTTAACCTTATATGCATATTCCTAAACGTTTATAACAATTGAAACTTCGTTGTTTTTTTAAGTGCACCTATAACTGTCGCAGGTAAGGGAATTTATTGATGCAGTGCATGTTTTATATGTCGTCCACTTGCAAAACCTGTTAAACGCATCATAAACGGAACGGAGAAAATTGGCGAAAACATTTTACGGATGAGTCACACAATAGGTATAATTTATTTTTTGTTTTTTAAATGCGCAAAAAATTTCCGAGTTGACTGTTAAAATCCGTATAATCTCAATTAAATCACTTTTTTTTTAAAAAAATAGTTTTTGCTTAACAGGTTTTGCAAATGTAAAGCAAATTAGATTGGTTTTACTAGTGGACGTTCGGTCATCTTGCGAAAGTACCCATTTCAATATGCACTTTCAAAACTTGTTAAATTAATGTTTGCAATAATGCCAACGGAAAGCTTGTGTCTTTACACAGGGTCATTTGTAGTAAAATTTGATAATTATGCGAAAAAATAGTGAGAAATCAAAGTTTTGGTACATTTTTGTTATTAACTTTGAAAAATTGTGCTTAGGACAGAAAAAAAACATTATTTGAGTAACTCATGAACATAACAACAACATCTGAGGCATCTGAAACAAACAAACAATGCATAAAAATGCATGAACTTAAATTAGACATAAAATGAAAATAGTCTTCTGAGACGCGAAGCTTGAGAATTCATGTAACGATGTAACCAAAAATTACAGCATTTCGTGCATTTTACGAAATTTCGATGTCCTGTTCTTCTAACAGCTGAAAAGGATTTTCTGAGGTATTGTCTGCTTTCGAAGGATGAAAGTGTAGAAACTGATATTCGATGACTGCAACTTCAATCTTATTTGTATTGTTTGCACTATCACTCATCTTAAATAACTAATATTTTACCAGCCTAATGGCACAGTCACTGCACACACTTTGGTTACGGTTAACTTAAACAAAGTCATGTAAATAAACAACCCACTGTTGATTATAGCGACAAGCTGATTGAAAGCAGTGTTCCCAATATCATTACGTGAAAATCAGAGCTGCCGAAACAAACTATAGAGAAAAGAAAATGCAACCAGTTGTTTTTGAATACCCTTAATTCGAATTCTGAAAAATTAACAGGTTTTGCATATTATCGGGCGGCCATTTTGTGCTTGTGATTTTAGCTGGCTTTTCAAGTGAACTTTTTAAACAGGTTTTGAAAGTGTAGCCGTTCCAATTTCGAAAGATTTTGCTAGTGAAAGTGACTTTCTCATTGCCTTTTTGAGCTATTTTAGAAGACTTTGTTCCTGGCTAACTTTAAATCTTTCATTTTCTGAGGTGTTGTCAACTTCAGAAACACTTAGTGTTAATTATTACCTACCTTAAAGCTTACTTATTCAGGAAATTTTATAGAAGTTAAATATAGCTTCTATGTATTTATAGAAGTTAAATATATAAAATAAAAAGCAACAATATGACAAGATCTCATTACACTGTAAGCACATAAATATTAGAGTTTTTATGATTTTTTGATAAAAAAAACATGAAGAAAATATCTCAATTGAAAATGCTTTTAGAACATAGAACAATAGTGGTTCAAATCATGGAAGAGTATTTGAATAATTAGTAAATATGTACAAAATATGTACCAAAGATAGAGCTAATAACATTTATAGAGTTATAATTCAATTTCAAGTTAATAAAAAACTGTTGATTTCAACTTTCAGAAACCTGTTTAACTTCTCTAACTTCCAAGTTTGTGTGAATTCCATTAGAATGTTATTTGAGCCTAAAGAATTCATTAAACTATTTTCAATTGCCAAGTGGCCAGACCAGTTAAACTATCTTGAGAAATTGTTGATCTCAAGTAGGTTTTGCTTATCTTGATCTCTGAAGAACTTCTTTCCCTACTTGCAAATGATATTGGCAATGTCAACATTCGAAGGGACACAGAAACATTAGAAAACAAATCCATAGTAAAAGTTTTTATGAAGTATCTCAACACCTCTACATGAGAGGTTTCAGAAGGCAACACGGATGGTAAGCTGCTTAGTTCTCTGTTCAGCTCTAAGACTCCCGTGTAGCATTCCTCTCCGTGAATAAGTACTTCCTGAAGCTACATGCATCTCTACAAAAACAAATCGTATCCCAATTCTTAAGCGCGCGTATATGATACTATTTTTTTCGCCTTGTTTCCATTTATTCAAAATGTCAGTCAATGTAAGCTACGAGCATGTCCAGATTCATGGAAAATAAGTATAATTTACAGGGCTTTTTTTCTCCTCGATCAACGGGTTCATCTTCACTTTTGCAATATTTTTTTTTTACTCTTTCTTAAACAAATTACCTCGTTTTCTATAAAGTCAGAATTTAAGTCCAGTTCTGAAACAAATCTTTTGCCATAAGTTATCAAACTGTTCACACTTTGATTTCATCTTAAGTTCGGAAGGAAATTCCTGACACTTTGTAAAAGGTACATAGATAGAATTCTGCATATATTGATGCTTCATGGCCCTTATTAAGGTTCAAAAATAATATATGAAAGTTTACAGTATCTGGGAATTACAATGAAGCCTCTCCCTGATCATGCCAACTACCAGATACCATATCTGAACAAGAAAACCAAGATTAACTGGAACAGATCAAACTCAGGGTAAGTTCCAGAAACGTGAAACCAACCAAACAGAAAAGACGAACATGGGGAAAGAGAGAATGTCAAGCAGCAAAGAACCCGGTCAGAATACGGTGGTTAAACAGTAAAGACAAACTGAAATGTCATAAAAGCGCAATAAAAATATTAAAATAATAACTAAACATCTACTACTATCTGAGAACTGAAGCCGAAGAAACCGCGATTCACGTATACACGAAAGCCGGAAAAAGATTGGTACGAAAAAAATATGATGATTGTGACAAAAAAAGTGGATACACACATAGCGTCAGCGGTTACACGCACACAAGCACAAAAAGCCTCACAAACGAAATATAATATTTAACTGGGAATGCCAAAAAACTGCTATCAATACACAACAACATGAAAAAAGAATCAGAGGACGCTGGTAAATTTTATAGAAATACGAAAGAAAGAGTGAGGAAGAAACTTTTCAAAAGAGATAGAATTCTGTATGCTTATATGGATGAAAGAGCCAGGTTTCAGGCCTCACATTACACTAAAATAAAAGCAAATTAGATGGAAAAACTAATCATTGGCATATTCACTTTTTTTTTAAATAAATGTAACAAATATGGGAGAAAATTAAACTAATATTTATTTTCGATGACTACCAAATTTTATTCTCAAATGTTCATATACAAAAGCTACCAGGGCATCACTGGCGCCCCCACAGCTCAGCGCTCCAAGCGGCCGCTTGTTTCGCTTGCATCTTAATCCAGCTCTGTTTATTGTGATCCATTACTCCTTTCAAGAGCATAATTTTATTGGTAGTATGATCCTGGATACACACTGTGCATATTTTTACGCTTGTCGTCCGGACTGTGTGTTTTCTATTCATTTCTGAACTTCAGGAAGGAATGTAGATTCCTAGACTGAAGAACTAACGTTACGTTTTTCATTCAAGTGTCGCAAGTAAGGGCAAGGTTTTCCACAAAACCTGTAAATAATTTCACAATAAACCTTGTGTTGTAAGTGTTGAAATTAACACAGAAAAATGAACATTCCATATACATAGAGAATTGGTCGTGACGTGCTGGTGTAATTTGTAGCATACCTAGCCGGCAACTGGGAGATCCAGGTTCGAGCCCCGGTCGTGGTGGCTGTCAATTTTTCTGTAAATAATTTATTTTTCTGGAATATATTTTTACATAGCAAGTAAGGGAGGAAAACTGGAGTGAAGTTGTTCTTTATTCCCACTGTTCGAAGTGACACGTAACTACACTATATTCATTTTCAGATCAAAAATTATTCATATAGAAACACCGTTCCGGTTTTATATTTCTTACCGCAACGATGTTCCGGTCCGTTCTGGCTCACTTTAAATACTGCCTAGATCTCAGTAACTACAAGTCCGACAGAGATGGGCCATACACAATTGGATTCGTAATAGTCTCAAACCATGGAATAATCTATTACATAAACTCTAAAACTGGCGGGTCCTTTTCAATCGTTTAGTATTCTCCATCTGTATATTTCTTTGTCCCCCCCTAGAGTTACAACTGCAAGTTACACAGAGATAAATCATACACCGTTAGATTTTTAATAGTCTAATACTATAGTAGAATATGACGTCTATGGCAGAGCTACCTAGCGGATAGATTCAAAATCACGTGCTCTGAACAAAAATCCATTAGTTTTAGCGCAGCCAGAAATGGGGAAGCGTGCTAAGTTTATCTATTATGAGATCTATGGTAATATCCATCTTTCCCTATGACTTTGGCTCTTTCTTTTGGATACGTTATAAGATAATTTGAATTTATATGGGGGCGCTTTGGATGCAATAGGGTTATTTATATAAATTAAGTTATTCATACAATCTTCAATTGTTTCGAGAAATACGTTGTTTATAAAGCAACTATAAGAATTAGAGGTGGGCTAAACTATTATGTTTCAATAACTGTTGTAACAGTTATATAAAAATGACAATTAAAAATTACAGTTTAAAATATTCCTTTAGAAATAGGATTTATTGCTTCGGAATTGTCAAGAAACAGTATAAAAGCATTATTTTGGGCGAATTACTTACCTATCACCATTTATGTGTGCAATGTTTTAAACTGCTATATACCCTTATACACTTGCGTAAGGCGTATACGATGAAGACTACTTATATACTTATGCACTAATATTAAGACTTGTTAGAGTAGTTCACATTATAACTGTCGGAAACTTATTTTATTAACTACCGGAGATTGAATTGACTGTGGGGGAGGGGACATTAAAACACTAAAAAAAATTCAAATCACGGACATATGAAGGGATGGGTCCCCTCGGAAATTCAATTTCATGCAGCATAGTATTTTTTTAATTATTAATGGCCTTTAGGCATCTAAGGATCAAAACGGGGTAGGGGAGGGGAAAGGATGCGGTAAGGTGTCGGGCAGGACCTAAGTTGAAGGAACCATCCCGACATTTGCCTGGTGGACTGAGGAAAAAAAACCTAGAAAAACCTCAGTCAGGATGGTCACCACTGGGATTGAACCCACAATCTCCCGAATGTTACGTCAACCAGAATTAGTATCATCTTAAGCGTTATAATATTTATATAATTTCATATTCAGGCCATGCTGAGCTACAATCACCTCTCCTCTCATGATTTTACACCCACTGGCTATACTGTTTACGTTGTGCCCTTTACTTTTTAGGAGACGTAAATAAATTGAGAAAGTAAGAAAAAGTAAAGTGAAAAAAAAACTTGCGTCCGTATCGCCACAGTAATATCCCCGACATGAGCGCAGGGGCTGAGCTTCTTTTTTGCTTAAATGTGTGGTAGAGTTTGTGTCGCGCACAATTAAAATAATATAACCTGACTTTCTAACATACCTTCGTGAGGTGAAAAATATTGCAAAATGTGTGTAACGAAAAACTGTAACCCCACTTTCTCCCAAACTGTTTCCGAGAATAGTGTAAAATGTTCAAAATGCAAAAGTAAAAAAGCGGCAAGTTGTTACTGGCAATATAAAAGTAAAGTTCTTTTTAAAAACTAAGATTAAAATTACATAACCGGTCGCTGAACATGGTGCTATGGCGATAAGGTCGTAATTTATCCACCCCTTCTCTTCAACTATTGAAATCCAAACTCTCGTCAACTTCGATTTGGCTGCCGCGCATTGTTGCTAAAAAAGGAATACAAATAACAAGTAACAAACTTAGCTCGTATATTTTCTTATCGATGGTAGAAACAAGCTTGGCAGCCAAGCTAACAAACATTTTGGCTGTTACCTAAACTGTAATAAGTACTATCATTTGTCAAAAGCCGTAACAGTAACAACAATTTAGCAAAGATAGCTGTTGTAAAATAACAGCCAACTTTAATAAGAATGCGAGACTCGCGAGAAATTCTCGCAAGAGCGAGAAGCTGATTGCTTCTTGCACCTACGAGGCGAGAACATAGCTCTTTCTCGCATCTGCCAGAGTGAGAAATGACTGCTCTCTCACCTCGCGCTTGCGAGGCGAGAGCAAGAAGGACCCATTTCTCGCCTCCTGTGAAACAATGGGTAATTGCTATAGTAGATATAGTAGTAGTAGTAGTACAGTCACGTTCAAGGTCCTTGCGGGTAAGGAAATGGGTCGTAAAGTCGTTATTTTCTCACCACGGACTTACGATCTACTTTACGCCTTTAGGATATGCCACCAACCTGACTTCAAATTGAAGCAGGATCTTATACCGTTCAGGATATTCACTTCTTGATCCAATCAGTGTAAGATACAAAGAAGTCTCGTTACAGTGCAAAAACTGTACCTTTGAATAGCGGGTACAAAATGCCGATTTTGTATCCACATTTTTTTAGAGACAGTGGCGAACCCAGGGTTGGGTTTAGAGGAGTGGTTCTTTGCCTCCCAATTCTTCTGAGGGAACAGATTAATATAAAAGACGATGGTAAAATATGAATTCTTGCAAGATAAAGATAAAATGAATTTTATGGGCGGTAACAGCAACTATGGATGAATTCTTGTGTCAGTCACTGAATCTAAAAAAATGTGGGTACATTATACCGCCTATTTTTCAGAGGCAGTGACGGGCACAGGGATTCATATTTTGCCTTTGTTTTTTCTTATTAATCTGTTCCCTCCCAAGAACTAGGAGGCAAAGAACTGCCCGTCTAAAACCAACCCTGGGCTCGCCACTGTTTCTAAAAAATTGTGGGTAACCCACTATTTAAAGATACAGTTCTTGTAGTGTAGGACAATCTCGATAATTTTTAGATAAACAGATATAAATTTCATTTCCTTTCGGTTGTATGATATAGGAACTTACAACTATTAAGAGACTCCATCTATATTCTATAACATACATTCTGGAACAGAAAGGGAGAGAGAGATAGAAAGAAGAGGGAAAATTATAAAAGGAAAAATTAAATTCATTTATGAACACACACAAAGTCAGTCAGCCACTCATGCTCTTTCTCTCTCTGTTTTCCAAATTTCTTAAAAAATCCATTAAATTTGTTTACATGAGAAAGAGATAGATAGATAGATAGATAGATAAAGATAGATAGATAGATAGATAGATAGATAGATAGATAGATAGAGAGAGAGAGAGAGAGAGAGAGAGAGAGAGAGAGAGAGAGAGAGAAAATGAGGCATGAAGGAAAATTTACTTCATAGAATGCTTTCAAATCTGCACTTAGAAAACCAATGAAATAAATAAATAGCTGTAATTAATAAACAATTTGTTCTCATTCAAAGTTCCCTTCAAACTTCCATATTTCACTTTTATCCGTTCGCATCACATCTTTATCTTCCCTTTCCATATTCTTCTTCAGATGATGGAATTCATTTTGGAAACGGTTGTGAATTTCAAATCGGTGTGAGAATTCATCACTGCCGTGGTATTGAACAACGAACCTTTGGCATGATAGACAAAAAGGCTATCATTGCACTATCTATCTATTCCTTTAGTTTCCACTAAACACTTAATATACTTTCATATGTTTTGCATGTTTCACATGGAAGGCTCTTAACTTCAAACATAACCATGTATATTGCATACCATCGACTTATCAACGGACAGTATCCTTATTACAAGATACAAGGTTTTCCCTATTCCCAAATCATAAGGAAGATATTTGAATTATTAAATATATGATCTTTCGTCAAAAATCGTAGGCATCAATTGGTACCATCCTATCATCGTTCCGTGTGGATGAGGCGGTAAAGTAGCCGACTCGTGAACGAAAGTTGGCAGGTTCAAGTATCATGCGCATGACTTTTATTACTCTTCTTTTTTTGTACCAAGATGCGTATTTCATTCGTTGGTGTAAAAAGAATGAAAACGAAGGAAACTATAACTGTAAAACATTTTGTAATTACAAAGCCGATCATGCTGACACATTAACAATTTTGTGCGGAGAAAATGTCTCACAAAATTTGGCTAACTTATAAAATAATTTCGCACATATGCATCGTGGGATCCCGGGTTCGATTCCCGGCTCTGACAAGGGATTCTTTCCAAAGCGAGAGGGTCTGAAACTTTGCCCACCCAGCATCGTGATGAAATTGGGGAACTGCTGTGAATACAATTTTTAGACAGTGATCACAGTTGAGTGCCTAGGCTCTCCTCTCCCAACACGTCTGGTCAGAAGACGTACATAATTGTCTTAGAAGCATGAAAAGTAAGATATATTTCTACATCTCAGTGGTCTGAGGCATTAGGCCAGTGACTCAAAGGGGCATGGATGGATGAGTGACCGTTGTTGAATTCCTTTCGTATTGCCTTCTTTGGAAGCTAATGGACAATAGATCTATTATAGAACGTGTTAAGTTTTGTCATCTCTATACCTGCTGTTGAGAAATATTTCGGGTATAAATAGGAAAGTACAGAAAAAATTCAAACTTCAACAACAACTGGCAACCCTGATACTGGTCAGAGAGTGACCGATTCTCCTCAAAATGAAAGCCTACTTTAATATTAATATCAAATAAAAATGCAGCCAGTGAATTACGAGGAAAATAATCTCACATAAATTCTTTAAGTGTTTCAAGTCGAATGGAAGTATATTATTGTTACAGATTTTTATCCTTTCACTCCAATCAGGTGTTCATGATGTTATTTTTTTATAAACCATCTTCAAGTACATTCATACCATCATTTTAATGTATCATTATATCTATGTCGTGAAGCATCGGGAGGTTCCCTTCTAATATTCAAACTTTTGGAACAATTATTCTTGCATGGGTTGAGGATATAATACATTCTGATAGTAAATATCATCATCAAGAAAGCGAGATCCTACGCAAACATGAACTCTTGTCAGTTATTTATTTATTTATTCGTTTCGCGTCTTGAATTACATTAGTGACGTTAGGACCATCAGGGCTTCTTACACCTAACTAAGACCAATAGCTGATAAGAACACAATTTCAGCATGCACTTGTTAACAAATGAATGTTCGAGATGAAATAATTATGCTCCATTAAAAACAATGTATCTACACCTTCCTGTAGAACAATGAATCCTTCATCTAGGGATAAGTTTTAATCACATGCAGAATTATTGAGTTACAGGAGATCCAATTGCTAGAGCGAATATTGTTCTGAACTTCACCGTAAGCCATTCTTCGCACTCAAAAGAGTGATGTTCAATGATCCATCCCAAAATTAAAAACTTTAATTTAGGTATAAATTTATTATTATTATTATTGAAAGTGTCACTCTTGGGTGAAACTTTTTGATAAGAGAATTCTCTTCCATTCAAACGAAAAGAGAACTTTCACGTATTCATATATCGCAAGAAGGTAGGTGACCTTGAGTCATGAAAAACGGAGGGAAATACGCATATGTGTAAAATGAGCTTAGGTCAAGGAATGGATAGTGAAACAAAAAGGTCAAAGCTTGAGTATGAAATTGGGCAGCGCAATCATGAATGAAGGAGTTTCTACTCACATCAATCACAAAAGAACATGCAACATTATAAATCCTTTTATGTGATGCTAAGAGTCACGACGAAATCTTTAATGTCCGTATTATGCCTTTAATTTGTCATGTTACTACTAAAGTCAAGAAAATAAATGCTTATTCCAAAAGAAAACACGTAATAATTTGGAGGTTTGATTTACATGTTATAAAATAATGGGTGGTACTGAAGTGAACTCATCTAACAATTTACTTAGTAGTGACACATTGGTAACACGCTCGCTTTTGAATCCTGGTAGCGGTTATTCTGAATCAAATTTTCTTTGATTTCCTTCGTTCACATCAGACTGTGATAGTGATTTGTTAATCCGACACATCTCCTCTGTCGCGACAATAGGTCATTTGTGATAATGTTTCCATGTTTTTGAATGACTATACATTTAAATTTATTATTATTATTCCAGAAAACGTAACTTTATTTTCGAAGTATTTTGGGTACATAATATTAGGTAAATAATTTGTAAACAGTGTTTATCTGTTAGGATTCCGATTAGAAAAAACTTAGATACATAATAATAGAAATATAAGTTCAATTACTCTCTGTATTATTTATTTACCTTAATGTTCTAGATGCGGGAATCCATATGAACTATCGCTGTCACAAGTCCCATATATAACGTCTTTCAGCGAGCACATCTTTTGGACAAAGTAGTGACATTATCTGTTAGGAATTATATTCGACTATGTTTCAGTTCCTCTGATACAATTTCCGACGCTTGAAAATTAACTTATTCAAAATCACGTCATTTTAAACGATTTTGTTTCTTGTGAATCCAGGAATGGGATTAGGCAACAGCTCTAAATGCGCATGTCTAAAGCAATTTCCTTTTACATATTTTTCAGACTCAAGACTGGCAGTATTGTGGGAAGCCAGTTAATTGAATATCAAATTATAGAATTTAACGTTGCTCTAATACGACGTAACGTATGTTATACTCTAATTATTTAATTTTCCTCGACACTGAGGTATTTCAAAAGTATTTTTAGTTACGCTTTGAAAATTTACATTGGGCAGAGCCTCCTGTCGTTAAACAATTCACTTCTTCAGGACATCCATTTGTCACTATAAGCTTAACATTGTACATGCGTGTAAAGAGAAGGTCCAAAAATGATAATCATAATTTCTTCCAACACGGAAATATTTCCTTGGGAAAAAATATCAGAACGGGAGGTATAGGCGATCTAAATATGAATCCATATTTTTTTTGAAAATTATTTTAAATGGCATTTTTTTTTTTTTTTTGTGAGAAATTTACCCTTCAATTTATGATCATCATTTTTGACTGCCTTGTACACACCGCAGAAAATGGCTGTGTTAATCAACACTTTTTGGTGCTACAGAAAGACCACCACTTTCTTGAGTTAAATCGGCATTGGTTTGTTGTTTGATTTCGGTAATTCAGTACTGTGATAGTGTTAGTATAACACCCTTCATTGTGTTGAACCAACATTGACAACGCATCCATTGTTCTGAATAACCGAAATTAACACAGGTTGTTGTGTTGATTTAACACAAAATGTTGTGGTCGTCCTGACACACCAAAAAGTGTTGAATTAACACAGCCATATTTTGTTGTGTGTGTTTATTGGAAGAAAGCCCAAACTTCAAGCATGGTATAAGCTGTGAGAAGCACCAACACTATATAATCTCTTCCCAGTAGGCCTATGTCAGATTTTTTTGTAAAAGAAATTAAATTTGTTACAATGACTTGCATCTATGAAGAAATCTACAGAGGAGACTTGTATAAAGTATTAGGAAATTCTACACTACAGGTGTAGGTGTAGCTTAGCAAATTCTACACTATAGTTGGGCTTTTATCCTACATCTGAATTTACACATCTGAATCTAATTTTATATAGTAACCAAATTTAGTGCACGGAGAAAAAAAAATCACTGAACGTTCAGTTCCAGACGAACGTGCCGAACGTACGGCTATGGCAACTGAACATATGGTACCTGCAGGCAGATGGTTTGGTAAGCACCTTCCCGCCATACTGTTTTACTATATGCGTCCAGTACCAGGCACTATAACTGAAAAAGGGTCCTACTTAACGCAACTAAACCTAGAGTAACAGATACTGAACAATATAGTACCAAGAACTGAACGATGTTTGATTGAACTCCAACAAAACATGTCTGATGCCAGTTTCTATTGTATTATGCAAACTATTACTAAACAGTAACAGTACCAAATGCGTAATGAGGAGAACGTAACTGGACAGTTATAGTTGTTGCAGTCATACATCCAGTGGAAAGTATATTCATTGAATGTCTTGGAAATTGGCAGCCAGTTTGAGAAATGTCGTCGACCCAAATAGTAAAGTAAACGTCATTATGATACTCTTGAGGTGTCTCACTTCTGTAAAATCACGAATCAGTCTTCTTCATAGCTCTATTCTAACACAGGATCAAGGAATAAAATTTCCGCGTTTTGAATAATTAGTCTTTACTCCATAAACTGTTTCCGTAACATAAAAGGACTAGTAAAACGTTCAACAGAAGAAACGATGGAACAGGGATAGAGTGTTGGACAACAAAGTGAACAATCAAATCTGAAGGTTGTGAGTTCGAACCCCACTCCAGATATCCCTTTTTTCCGCTAGTCAATACTGTTTTACTATATGCGTCCAGTAACAGGCACTATAACGTCTGGTACACTGCTTACTGAACATATTGTTTCCGTGTACTAAATACCTTTAACTAAATATGTTCAGTTGCCATAGCCGTACGTTCGGCAAGTTCATCTGGAACTGAACATTTGACTGCCTGCAACTGAACTTTTTTCTCCGTGTGCTTGTTCCAGGTTGTGATCTGAAACTGCAATAAGAGACCATAAATTAAATTGCGGATTTAGTTTCAATTACACGGAACTCTATGTCTAACAACTTAAAAATTCGTTGCAGTTTCGTAATTTCTTTCTCTCTCTCTCTTTCTCTCTCTTATGTTAGCTTCGATATTGCTCTGTTGCCAATTTGTTTCAAAAATATAATTAAAGATTGTTTATGTTAGAAAACACCAGACTGACATGGTGTTGAATCAACAACACTAGATTCATAGAATTTGACACCAGATTTGAGTCTTCGGAAATTACACTGTTGTAACTAGTAATCCACCTTATATTCTAGGTATCACACCTGTAATTGCCTGGCATGTACAACTATAGAAACTCAATAGAACCTTAATAAGAATTGTTGGTGTACACAGAGTTTGAACCTGCTAGGCGTCCACCATATACCAATAAGAGACTTTTCTACCAGAGAATGGAGGCTGGTTTTATTCTATTTGTTTTTACTTTTGACCCTTGAATACAATTTGTTAAAAAAATATATTATATTTTTATAGCACTTACAACATGCTACTGCCTTGACCCAACACCCACCTGAAGATTAAAGACACCTTCGCCCTTAATTTTCGTCCAGTTGCCTGGAAAAAGTCAGGAAACTGACTGAATGGAATGTGACTAACAAAAATCAGAAATCTTTCAGTTTCCAAAAATAGTCAATACTATTATTATGCAGGTTCGCATTGCAAATATTATTGAGATTTAGATTGTGAACCTGCATAATAAAATAGTAGAAAAAAATTCTTCTAAGTATTCTTTGCTGGAATATTTTTGGAAACTAAAGGGTTTCTGAGATTTGTTAGTCAGGTTTCATTCAGCCAGTTTCCTGACTTTTTCCAGACAACTGGACGACAATTTTTAACAGTGTAGTCTCATATCCCCCGAAAGAACAAAAATACAACCGGAGGGGGTTCTCTGAAGAATACCTGAATTCAAGGTACCATCCCAACTGTATAACTAATGGGAAACTAAGAAAATCTTCAATGAAGATGCCAAGTTCTAGGTTTCAGACCCAAGTGAACAACATCATCCTGTTTAAAGATGCACTATGATATTAAAACATTATCTACAACTCATTTTTTTCCTTTACTTGTATCAAACGACACCATAGCAACAGTGTTTGAGTGTGATTACAACTTCCACTGATTCCCAAATCGGTTTTCACGATACCCTGTGGATGGACTTTCAACTTTCTAGGGAGGAGTGAGGCGTAACGAAGTAGCAACCACAGTTTCCGGCTGTTTGCAGAGGATTTCTTTTGCTCCTATCGTCTTGTCTTTCTCCCTCTCTGTTACTCTTTTCTCCTTCGTTTGCTCATTCTTTTATTCTTTTTTTTTGTATCCACGTAACTTATTCCCGCTGCAAAAAAAAAAAAAAAAAGTAGCAGAAGAAGTAAAACAAAAGACTTTACTGGAATTAAGCAAAAATGTTGAAGACGAAAAATGGCTAGTTTTAGTCTGTTCTTATACAAATATTTCTGCAATGAAATGAGTTAACGTATTTTTGTTCCTTTTTGCAAGAATCATAATGTCGTCGTTTTAAAAACAAATGTGAACATTAACAAAGGCTCATGTAATTGGTTGCAATTAAAACTAAGGTTTAGGACGTTTGACAGTCGATTCTGACAATATCTTGAGGTAAATTCAATATAATTTATATTTGTTTCAATCTCTTCTATGTGTTTTTTATTTATTTACTTTTTTAGTTAATATAGAAAACATAAATCTCAAATGCTGCTTGACACAAACTTTTGTTTTTGCAGTTGGATGCACGAAAACCAGTTTCTCTCGCGTGCCAGATTTAATGAAATGGAAGTAAACAGAAAATAAAAATTGTTAATAAAAAGTAAACAGAGGTATCAAGTTAAAAAACAGTACTTGCTCCTAATATATCTGGACGCAACCCTTCAATCATGATATCAGACCATTTCATGAGAATGTATATATTTTCATAGGTGAATATTTAGTATCGTAAACAACAGGATATTTGATCACTGCATGTATGTAACGTATCCGGGAGAGGACTTTACATCTCGCGGAGCTGTTTTATTGTAAGAATGTTTATTTTTTCAATGGATATATTCAGAACATATATAAAGGTCTCTAATGGTCACTGCAGTTGGAAGAGTATCTAAACTAAACAATGCCTATTTTTACTGTAAAATACACTTCTAGTACATTTTACGGGCATATTTTACATGCAAGCACACACACAAACGCAAAAATTATTTTGGTGGCAGCTGGGGTTGCACCAGTGTGTCAGTAATAGCCTTAACAAAGTCAACTAAGAAGGAAGGACGGATTACATGTCTCGCTCGATATTGAAGACACTTGAAGCGCAAGTCTGATATGAAGGAGAAGAAAGAAGAGCACAGCAAGTGTACAACATTTTCGACATTTTTTATGAACATGTTTTACGCTTCTTCGGTACAAACCTAAGAGAAATTCAGGAAACATAAGAAATTATGTAAACATAAGATTATACAGACATTGCTTTTCAACAAGAATTTTCAAATTAAATCATTTCGAAGATATAAATATCTCAGCTCGCATATGATAAGCTAAAATGCAAAATAAGTTATCGATATATCCCTAGAATTTATTTTTCAGAAATGGACAAAAAGTCTCACACAATATATTTACAGTTAAATTCATAAGAATGTTTTTTTCATCCAATACCATATCCACTAGCAAGATTGGGAGTAACTAGTGCCCTTCAATATTCTTCCATCATTAAATTATTTGACTTTAAAAGGTGGATATAACTTGATTTGCACCAAACGCTGTATATTGCTTGCTTTTCACTTAATGGTGATGAAATTATATATTAAATTCGAAGTAGTTATATGTTCCGGATCAGCACAATTAACGTTCTAGTGAGGTACAACATGGTTTTCAGTAGTTTGTGATTATTGTAGTTCCCTGTGTTCGATCTTCTCTGATATTCTATTGACTCATTTTAAAAAGATTATGTACTCCATCTTACTTTGAGCTCTGACCTCGGCCTCCAAGAGTTTGTTGCTGAAAGAGCAGAAACAAATGATCGCATCATCTTTTAGAAAGAACCACTCTCACTAAAGTGAAACTACTCCACAGAAACTTTTATTAAACATGTCGTTCCACAGTTTCTTTTTCATAAAATTAATCATTTTTGCTGTTTGAATGGCATTCAGTAGTTTGTATTTGTGTAAAAGTCTGCCTTTCAGGTTATTAATTGGCCAGTCTGTAGAGCAAAGCCGGATTAAACTGGGGCTAAAAGAGCTACAGCCTAGCCCCCCCCCCCCCCTTCCACTGCTTCAGGGGCCCCGCCAAAGTAAATCAGTTACCCATACGGCGACAAGGCAAATGTTTTGGTTTTTATAGCATTATTTCAACAATATTTTGTCGAAGAAAAAGCTTTCACTTGTTTCCGGACATGTATATGGAAAAACTTAGCAATATAAGGCGATATATGATAAATTTATAGTTAAAAATTTTCTTACAATGGGAACGCATAGTCTGCGAATTTTAGTTTGTGACCAGACATCGTGTAATAGCAGTGTACTATTCATGTATTAATACTGTATAAGAAAACACTAGGACGCACTATTCAGCTAGTTGCGAGTAAATATGGGTCAAAGTTTACGTAACACGTTAACAGATATCTTCTGCCATAAATGTTGTTGGTTTTAATTGGCCCGGTTAGATGAAGCGGTAGTGTGGTGGTTCACGAGCGAAAGATTGCAAGTTCGAGTTTCATCAGGCGTATAATATTTATCATTTTTTTTACATGCATTAATATTTCATGCGTTGTACTAGAAAAAGTAAATATATAACTGCAAAATATTTTGTTCTTACAAAGACGATCATGTTGAAAAGTTAACAATTTTGTGCGCAAAAAAAGTGTTTCACAAAAGTATTTGATTACAGCTACGGTTAAGAAGAGCGGTTTCGTAATGCAGTTCCACGAAGATACCTATTAAAATGCAATCGACAGCTCATCACCGATCTTTCGTAATATGATCCGATACGCCTAGTGTGCTTCGAAACTTATGAACGGAAGAGACATCTTCATAAATGTCAATTAGATTTGCTTTCCAGCGGACTTTTCAGAACCCCGTGCTCTTGTACAAAATCTTCATTAATTTGTTGTTCAAGATGTAGTTTGCTTGTTTTGCCTTTCATGCTTCTACGACAATTATCATTCTGATTCCTGTGTATAAATAATTCTATGACAGCATTGATTGTGCATATTGTCCTTGTTTTTTTCTGGTAATTTCCATTAAAACATTTCATATTTTTTTCTATATAAAATTTCTCGTTGTATATACCACATACAAACGTATGAATATTTACAAGTGAAATGATTTTATAAATTAGGGAAAATTCATAAAATTCCCAGACCGTGCGTTCTCCTAATTGTTAGCGGGAAAATATTGAAAATGCCCCTGCTCTATTCCCTCTGTGCCCCTTCCTCACGAAAATTCTGGGTCCGCCACTGCAAGAAGGGATGTAATAGGGGTTCTGACAGAGTCAATAGCCCAGGGTCCACAACTAGATTAATCCAACACTGCTGTAGAGTAAATAAACTCAGTCAAAATAATGTAGTTTTGTTCTGGATGAAGAATAGTTTCCTGAGAACGAATGCCTTGTAAACTACGCCCATTGATTGTTCCAAACATGTTGCAAGATTAGGATTTCCACTCAGGTAAAAGATAGAAGCAAATACC
>JAGDQP010033535.1:0-20605 GCA_022664845.1 Lepisma saccharinum | reverse complement strand
GTCGAGGTTGAAGTCTAATCTCAGGTCGAGGTTGAAGTCTAATCTCAGGTCGAGGTTGAAGTCTAATCTCAGGTCGAGGTTGAAGTCTAATCTCAGGTCGAGGTTGAAGTCTAATCTCAGGTCGAGGTTGAAGTCTAATCTCAGGTCGAGGTTGAAGTCTAATCTCAGGTCGAGGTTGAAGTCTAATCTCAGGTCGAGGTTGAAGTCTAATCTCAGGTCGAGGTTGAACTACCATTTTAACTAATTAGCTATTTATATTGCGAATGCAAACTACATCTCATTAGCACCCTTGTACACGAGAGAAACATTATGTCCTCTTATGGCCCTTAGGCGTCTTTAGTTCAGACTTTGGAAACTTAAATAATGCTTCAAAACTTTGTCAGAAGCACTTAGAAGCAGAGTACAAGAAATAATATTTTAAGTACTTCATTGATCATCAATTGTCGTCGGGGGACAGTAAAAGTAAAAAGTACATCACTATGTCATAAGGTATGTTAATTTCAGTTTTCCTCACTTTGGCGGCGCCGAAACGTAGCCTGCGCCGAAACGTAGTGACCCGGATTAGAGTTTAGTATTGCCAGCTCGCATAAGCGACAACAGTTTGAACTAAGAGCGATAATTGCATGACAGTAGCACCTGGTGACCGGCAGGAAAAACTCTCTACCGGGTCAACGACCGTTCATAATGGATTTTGAGCAGGGAAATGTTTTTGACTCGTAGTAAATGCAAATAATATAAATTTAAGAAACCACAACCCCAAGGAGCAGCGGTCGTAATCCTACCATGCTCCTACTTCTGACGCTACTGTTGTGGTGTGGTGTGAGCCTTTCTGTGGGAGAGGACGCGTGCCCGAATAGGAACGAAGTTCGCCGAAGCTTTGTTACCGGCCAGCTACGTTGTGTTCTTGCTCAAGTAACAAGGATTGGCCTAGTGCTTGCTTGTAGTTCACCTGCCTACCTGGAGATGACACGACTGTAGTTCGATAATACTCCCATCTATAGTTAATACGTTCAACTCGCTTCAGCTGGCTGTCCTATACTCCCTAGTCCTTGGTTTGCACTTACAAGTTTGTTATAGCGGTCTAGTTGACTAGGAAGGGGGGGGGGGGATTGTGAGCAAAGGACTGTGATGGGTTAAAATTTGTTTAGTTTTGGCAAGTAAAAGAAAGGATCTCTTGGCTGTAACGCTTGCTTGTCAGTGTTTTAACAATAAAGTGTAATATCCTTGTCCCAGCGGCCGACCATTCTGAGTTACAATTTTCCAAGGGGTTTTCCTTAGTTACATCTAGGCAATTGCCGGGATGGTACCTTCAACTTAGGCCCTGGGTGACACCTTCCCACCTCCTTTCCCCTCCCCTATCCCGGCCTGAGCCTTAGATGCCTAAAGGCCATAAATAAAATCCAGAATTCAGCTAACTTTTCAATAAAGTAAATAAAAAATAATAATCTAAGCTTCTATGTCACAAACTGATGATAACCTACTTTAGAGTTTATTTATATGCGCTCCAGCACATTTGTTGCACCACCAAGTAAATGTTGATCAAACTAAATTCTCTGTTTACATAAAACTGAACGACCTACTCTTTATCTTCCTCAGGATACAATTACGCACACAGCCATTATAGACTTATTTCTCTGTCACTTTTTATCTGTATATGCTTTCTCTCTTAGCGTAACCGTCGTTCCGCAAAACTAACATTGACTCTTATAAACAATACACCCAAGCCACGAACTAAAAAAAGCATACTCATGTCTCTAGCATTCGATATGCCATGTTCAGTGTTTAATAAGTAGTTGAGTATTCACTGTTCTTTTAAAATACATTATAATTTTATGATTAAACAAAAAACATTTTTTTTAAAAACTTCTTAAAAACATACTTTTCTTTTTAAAAAAATTCCTACTAAAGAGTAAAAAATAATTTTGTTTATGCATGACTAAAAAGAAAATAATGAAGCGCGCTCTCATATACAGTCACTTTACACATTCTTCAATTGGCGCGCTCCATGCTTTGTTTTCAGTCATGCATAAACAAAATTATTTTTCACTTTTTAGTACGAATTGTTTTATTTTTTAAAGAAACACGTGTTTATTTTTAATTTTTTGTAAATTCTTCTTTCGCGTTATTTCGGTATTCGGATGTTTTCCTTACCCTATATATTGTAAGCTGATGTTTTGTCACCCAAATTGTACAGTGTTCTGCAACCAGTCAAACGCAACACCGTTGCGGGCTAGTATTTATTTTAGGATAACGAAGTCCTTACTAAAAAAAGCTTTTAAAATATACAAATATATGAAAGTAACAATGGAATATTGTATTGCCACCCGACTTAACGTCGCTGTGCAAAATTTCATCACAGTATGGCTTCGGGAGATGAGTTAAATTAAAGTTGCAACATTTGAGGACACCACGAACCATTGTGAATTAAAGAAAAGTATGTAATATTTACAAAACACTAAACATGGCATATCGAATGCTAGATAAGTGATTCCCCTAGACCGTCCCCTGTGGGGGTGTCACCCCCCAAAATTTCAACAACACCACGCCTCTAATTTAGATATGCTGCAGTGAAAAAATGATAGAAACCGAGCAAAACTCCACTTACACCCTCCCAATTTTCACTTTACACCCCTCGACTGAAAATCCTGGCGGAAAACCTGTGCTAGAGGCATGAACATGCCATACGAACAAGTACGCTGAGTCTCGCAACAATATCGACCAAAACGCAAATTCCTAGGATCTTCCCTGGCTCTTGCTGTTGTTGATAAATTTCTCTTTATCTGACCTTGACCTTTCAACCTCCACTGCAATTATACATGCACTCTACGGCAGACGAGACCTATTCCACTTTCTAACCTGGCAACTGAAAATGGTTTGTATGTGTGTAGGAGGGGGAGGGGGGAGGCGTGGTCTAGTTCTGTTTTATCTATCGGTACGCCCGTCAGAATCGCAATGGAAGCAAGTACTAAAATTAATATACGACTTGAAATCAGCGGCTACTGCAATCTTCAAACTGGTCACACGGAAATTTCCCTTTCATTTGATTACTTGCTTGTATATATTGCAGATAAGGCATGACGGAACGATATAGATATGGAAAACTGCGCACAAAACGATATGCGACGTTGTCTGTAGGCGATGATTTCAGGTGGAAAATTATTTTCTCCTCACAAGGAAACGTTAAAAGTAGGTTATTATGAAGCAGCTTCGGCGTGAACGGTGTGTTCTACGAACTACTAGTGATGGTAAAACCCCGTGTTTTTATTTTCTTTGGATTAAAAAAAAAAAAAACAGGGAAAGAACCCAAGTTGTGCTTTTTTTTCTTTCCTTAAAAAAATATGTCCTTTATGTTTTTTTCTGTGTAACCACGTTTTCGCAAGACATTTTTGTTACATTCTTACCTTCAACGTTTGATGGATACAAATGATCCAAACGACATCAAGTTCCATTTTTTTTACCAATGCACATGGTCCTTATGTGCAAGGCAGAGCTGAAACATGGTCATATTCTTGAACATTACTCCATCCGACGTTGAATTTTACGAACAAAAGCAAATATTGGTGGGAGTTACTACTAAAAGTAATCTTCCAATGATTCTAATAGTTCCTTTTAAAACAACGCTAAAATAAATAAAAATCCCAATAAAAACCCAGGCTATGATTTTTTTTTTTTAATTCTCAATCCCACGTGGCTTTTCCCCAATATCTATAGTCCCTACTTCAACCAACTATTTAATTTAAGGAATACAGTAGAGTCCCCACATCTTGCCTTGAGTTTTTGGCGTTTCTTGGTTCATAACTAAATGATGGACAGGAACGAGTTCCTCTAACTTAAGGCTGAATCCAAGCGGGTTTTCCCGCCTTTATTTTACGTCAATTACTCAAAAATCAGTGCAGGTAAAGAAAATTTACTTTCACGGACTAACGTTCATTTTGTACTTCAATAATGAGTACAATTAGTTTTAAAGCAATGCTACTAGTAACCTTAGGATTGTGTGCAGACACTTTTGGGACAGAATAATGTCCCAAAAGTGTCTGCACGCAATCCAGCAGTTATTCTCAACATTTCCTTAAAGCTAATTGAACTCATTATTGAAGCATGACACGAACTTTGGTCTGTGGAAGTTACATTTTGTTTGACTGCACGGAATTCTGAATAATTGGCTTAAGATTTGTAACAGTTGTCTCAATCCATAAACATAAATTTTGAAAGAAGACAATGGTAGAATACCCAACAAACAACCAAGATCTGATTAGCTTCCATGTAGAACGAGAAAACTATACACACACATATACGTAAGTTTGTTTTACGGGATTTCTTTCCAAGCGAGACCTCGAAGAAAAAAGAAAAAAAAACGCCCCGGGTTCAAATTCCGGCCAGGCCACTGGAGACTTTTCTCGCAGTGATCCCATGCCTGGCGCTCTGAGGTGCACGCAGCCTCCTGTCAAATTGAGTACCGGAGCCTTGGTACTCCGAGGCACCTTGGGAAGGTAAAGGCGGTCAAGCGTGAGACTGACTACCCCACTACAATTAGTACCGTAGGTCAAGAAAATGTGGAGCGCTACCTCCACATCCCACAGGGGATAGATTTACCTTTTTACCTCATCATAACAGCAGGATTGCAAACTCGAAAGAGCAAATTTCCGCTGACGGGCGTCTAAAAACACCATATTTTGTACTATGTATGATGAAAGCCACGTAAAAAAGCAAGAAAGGACAGGGGTCTAGAATACTGATCACAGTTTAAATTAGTTTAGGTATACTAAACCTCGATATATGTTGACTTGACAATGGGGGATCAATATTCTGAACCCTTATTGTAAAAGAAAAAGTAGTTCCGTTTCACTTTCTGAGCACTGTTACGGCGTAGATAGGTCCGTATAACAGTGAACCTCCAAATTTCCCGCTAGCCGCAGTCCAGCTTTTCTCCCCACTAGTTACCTATCCAAAAGCTCTAGATTTAGCGTGAAAGCCTTGATGCTGGCAACCCTGATGTACAGTTCTTTCATGGATTGTACACTAAGTTACCGGCCAAAATCACTTCCTTCCTCATAACTTCCTGCTGTTTTATTCGTAGCTGTTTCCAGCAACAATGTTACTAGTATTCAAGAAAGGGAATATTTAAATATGCTATGTTAGCACTTGAAAAAAAAATAATGAAAAAGTGTTTGCTTCTGGCTGACTTTTGTTTAATATCTTGAAATGTGTTGTTCTTCAGTTCTGAATAACTTTCACGAATTGATTAGTTTTATATTACGCTCGAACGGGTCGTTAAAATTTATTTACGAAACAACTTACATGCATACTATAGAAGCCACTTTGTTAGGAACTGGCACAGAATTCTAATGCAACAACAAAAACAACAACAAAGCAAGTAAAATAACAAAGTTTACGATAACTCCCTTTCGCAAAATTCCATAAAGATAAGAAATCCAAGGTCGATAGTCATTTGGTTGAAAGCGAAATACAATGTAATTTCAATTTTCGAGTAGGTTAAAATAAATATGAAATACTTTTATTTATACATACGAAGAAAAAATGAATCTCCGGTTAGCATACTCCAAATTCGACATACCGAGCCGCCGTAGATCAGTGGTAGAGTGTTGGCATAGCACTCGGGAGGTCGTGGGTTTAATCCCAGCGGCCGACCATCCTAACTGAAGTTTTTCCTCAGTCAAACCACGCGAATCCCGGGATGGCATCTTCAACTTAGGCTCTGGCTGACACCTTCCCGCATCCTTCCCCCTCCCCTATCCCGGCCTGAGCCTTAGATAACTAAAGGCCATAAATAATATTAAAAAATTCCAAACTGGAGAAGCGTATTCAAAAACCGGCAGCACAACACTGGGAATAAGTTTCAAGAGCTTGCTTGACCTATTAGTTGAGTTTGAAGCGGGTCGGGACAGGTTAAGAGGAAGGATGCTGCAAGGGCCTGTCATTGCGGCTTTTGCCTGCTGTGACTGAGGAAAACCTCAGTAGGATGGTCGGCCGCTGGTACCGAACGCATGACCTCCCGAATGAAAACCCACAGCTCAAAACTACCAACTGAGCTACGACTACTCGTCACTAAACCTATAGGCCTATTTGTAAGGTTTAGAGTTTTCATAATTTTGAAGATTAAAGTCAATGTAAAAACTTTGGTAAACTTTATTTTATATAGGCCAGTCTGGTAACTGTGGACTTCGGCCCGACACGATTCGAATTTAGCTGTTAAAATCCCACAACCATGCCCCTGCCGGGACTCGAACCCAGGACCTTCGAGCCATGGTCTACCGCCGCAGACCGCTCGGACGGCATAAAGTCAATGTGGGTAAGAGTTCTATTATACTATCGAGCTTGCTTAACGAGCCTGCTCTTGAGCAAACTTGACGGTTTTTTTTTTTTTTTGCTATTATACACGGTCGAATTTCCGGATCAGTTTCCTCGACAAGCAAGCTCGTCAGTGTAAGAAGCTATTACGGTGTCGAGCAAGCTCGAGCGAGAATGTTGATCAGCAAACTCGACAGTGCAATTTAGTACCTTAAGAAAGGCTGCTTTACTGTCAAACACAACACAAAGATCTTGCTACTGTTTAACTTGAGATATGTTCTGTTTGCGTAACGGATAAAAGAGCTTTTCATTATATGTTTTCAAATTAAAAATGTCACTGCTGCAGATTTTGAAGATCAAGGCTACGATTGGTTCACATTTCCAAGCATGCAATTCTGTAAAGTGCTAACGTCTGCATGAAAGACATTTATTATCAACATTCAGAAGAATATTGCAGTTATTGGTGAAGCAATCTCGAATATCATCCATATATAGTGCGAAGCACATTGAACCTACGCAGCTACTTTAAGGGTCAGTTCTACAATCGACGGCTACGCTTCTGGCCAGAGAGAAGTTGAGGCCAAGTCTTATTTGGGCCAATGAGAGTACGCAAATTGAGACTTGGTCTCAACGTAGCCGTCGATTGTAGAACTGACCCGAAGACATACAGGAAAGGATCAAACGTCAGCCGGAACTGAACCCAGATATTAACAACTCTGCTCTCAACTGTATAAATACAAAGCAAGTAGTGATTTTCACGGAACCATGCATAAGCCGTGCATTGCATATTGAATCGCTTAGTTATGTAACGAATACGTAGCATGCGATTTATAAATCGCTTTCTGAAAGTTTAAATAAAAATTCGTCTACTTAAAACGAGATACGTACTGAAGCTGCCCTTTTCGTAGTTGACTCCAGCGTCGCCTAATACCGAAACTTCAGGGTGCTTGTCTTGCCTGTCTATTCGAACGTCAATCACTCTCTACATTGGCAGCTAGGAAAGCAGCACGAATGCAGAAAATGTTTGGACCCCTGAAATTTCCCCCGATCCTACTGTTATGTCCTAAAAATTTCCGACATATATCTTTACATTAAAATTTACCAGCTGGCCATAAGGCAAATAAATAATCATCAAGTAAATGTTTTTATTCTGTAATTTATTTATGGTTTGGCTAAGAATGATAGTGAACAATGCGTAATACAAATAAATTTAACAAAAAAAAGTAGGATAAATAAGCTACAAATTACACAAAAATGGCTTGGCTACTCACTCTAATCGCAAGTAAAGCACGCAACGCACGCTTC
Organism: Lepisma saccharinum; assembly: GCA_022664845.1. NCBI lineage: Eukaryota > Metazoa > Arthropoda > Insecta > Zygentoma > Lepismatidae > Lepisma > Lepisma saccharinum. The sequence goes on along the minus strand of JAGDQP010033535.1, from coordinate 12,991 downwards.
CAAGGAAAGGAGCCCTAACGTCTGTGATAGACACAGAATATTACTTGTCACTGAGATCAGAACAGGTGGTACCGGCGCTTGATCCCGGCCCTCCTAATTACAAGCCAAACATACTATCGAATGATCTACCTTGTGTTACAATCATTACTGTCAATGTAATTATGTACTTCAGTGAAAATTTCTTTACATTGTTTGACAGTACGGCAATGCCATGCAGTGATCGATTTGTTATAAATTACGAAGGGGAGGGGATCCTAAAACTAGTGGTTGCTGGTAAGTTTCAACATACTACCTGTTTGGGTAGAAATACAGATTTTATCCCTGGTTGAGGTGATATTCGGAATCAACAACCGGGAATGTAATCCTCATGCACCAGGGAAAATCCCCTGCATCTCCCTCGGCAAATCGAACACGGTTTAAGTTCCGAAGAGGGGCGAACTAACAGAAAATTTACAGAAGGAATGACGACGTTAAAAGGATATGGAGTTCGTGAATATTGTAAAGATGCAAGTAGTGCCGTCTCGTATTGATGTACAATAAAGTAGAAAAGGCCGTGAAGAAGAGGGAACTTTTGCAGTAGCAGAAGGTAATTTAGAGCGGGAATTAGGGTTAAGGTTTACTTTATCTACTCCAAACGTCCACCACTCTATCGATCAGTATTACACGCTCTACACCACTAGTTTTCAAAAACTATCACTGACACCTCCATACTCAACCCGAAATGGAGGTATACAGAAAATAGTACAACCACACGAGAATAATTAATTCATAAAATAGGTACTCCAGTTGATTCGCACACGGATATAGTGGCTTTTTATACACGCAGTTTATCGTACAGCCACCTGTCATTGTAACACCTGATAATACGCTGTAGTCTATTATTTGACTTAGCCAATGACGAAGAAATTCTGTAAATCGCTTATGCATCGCCGTTGTTGTTACGTTATCTAAGATTTTTTTAGCTTCCGGGAAGTTAACTGACGCCTTAAATATTTTTTGTTTGTTGACTCGATTTTCCCCCGGCAGCCTAAATTTCCCCCGAGCCTGGCTCGCCGGATCGGACATATTCTTCACCCCTGCACGAATGGTTTGTTTATACTGCCGATTGAACAAATTTATACCGGCAAAATATGTATATTGATAACGCTGAAATATAGCGTAGCTAGAACAAGCATTGGACAAGGTTTTCTGAGAAACGCAAAGTCTGATGTTCAGACACTAAAAAGTGAAGAGAAAAAGGCCTTTGAAATGCGAACATAGAGGATTAGAAAAATCAGCTGGATACAGGAGATAAATCAAGATCCTGGAGACAATAAGAGAAAGAAATTGGTTAGGGCATTGGCTACAGAGATTATATACTAACGGTGTAATTGAAGGTATGGTTGACGTAGAGAGGAAGACGACGAATCCAACTCTTTGACAATATTAAGGAAAATAAATCGTGCTTTCCTTCTTATCTCAGCATACAAGATCCGGGTAAATTGGAAGGGCTTAGCTTGCCTTGAAGGACATGCCGTTACGGCAAAATACATCATGATGATGGGTACCGACGTTTGATACAAAACGAATTAAAACGGGTTCCAAATTTTTATTCTTAAAAAAAAAAAAATCTTGTGTTAATCATACAGCCATAGATATAGTTAATCACACAGCCATGTGAAAATTTCATTTGTAATTGTATACTGACTTGAGGCAATTTTCACGAAAGTATTAACAGAAACAGCCATCTAACACGTAAACGAAGAAAAGATCGAAAAGAAATGAAGAGCTCTTTAAAATGGATGTTGAAGCGTTACAATCAATGGCGAGAACAAGCTCTTGAAAAGTACTTGTGAATGACAACCTGCGCTCCAGTTTGATGACAAAAGAGACCTTCTCGTATGTCACATTGCCAGACGGTTATGGCACTCATCCAAGTGTCAATAGAACCGCAGAGGCTTTTTCTTCGGTCTCACGACACTTGCTCTATAAACGAGAAATTCGCCCACACAAAGAGAGGTCATACCTTTCATTCTACGCGTGCCAACTGCAGTCTTGTCTCTGAAACATTAAAAAGTCATCACTTCAGCTAAAATGTCTTCCAATAACCTTATACGATACTTTATAGTTTATACTAGTGGTACCGTTTGTAACACTATTACTTGAGCGAAGAAAACATTGGAGCTATCAAATTATTCTGCTATTCTTGTTTTTACTCTTAACTGGATTTGAGGCTCTCAGCTTTTGTTAATGGTGTAGATCACTCCCGTCATATTGGTATGACCTTTCCATTGATTTCCATGGGAATCGTTTTACTCGTCTTGTCTCTCTCAGAAGTAGAATATTCCAGTTCCGCTTTCACGAAATTTGTCTGGGCGGTCATTTGGACTCTTGTAGAGTTTTGGTTTGTCAAGTTTCTTCAAATATATGAGTATTATTAATAGATTACCATATAAATCACAGTATGTCAGCGGGAAATGATACTGTTCGTGTGTAAAATATAGCATTTCTATAAAACAGCATGAGTCAAAGAAAACATGACGAAACACTAGGCGAAAACAGAAGTTAAAAAGAAAACAGAAGCTCCTGAGAGACATCAGACTAGTAAAACAATTCACATATAAATCAATGGAAAGGTCATATCAAGATGGCGGTGGTGATCAGCACCGTTAACTAGTTTCCTGCCTCTTTTTATCACAATCCATAGAGCGTTGGCATAGCAACTGCAAGGTTCTAGGAACGACACCAGAGGCCGCCCATCTCGACTGAGGGGTTTCCAGAGGTTTTCCTCGGTCATACCAGGCAAATGCTGGGGCGGTACCTACTAACTATAGGTCCTGGCCGACTACCTTAGAACTTCCTCTCCTCTACCCTACCCAACCTGAAATGCCTAAAGGACAAATAAATTAAAAACTTCACAATAATATTGGTTGCTGAGCCTACTCGGGTTGGGATTTCTTTTTTTCAAATAAGCTTGTCAAGATTTAGTAAGTACCAATCCTCGTTATTTGCCTGGTGTAACTGCGGGGAAATCAGGATGGCCAGTTCAAGAATTAGAACTCGATCAAGCACACTTCTATTAAACCACCAAGCTCAGTACACTACTTGGTTAAGGAAGTAACAATAATGATCAAAATGAAGACTCGAAAAGTATTCTTATTTAACTAATATTATGGCCCAAGCTGAAATCTAAGCCCGTAACAAGTTTGAGAGACGACGTGCCTCAGCGAGCACTCTTCCGGGGAAAGAAAAGGTCGTCCAGAATTTTAGATAAGTGCCACGCCGATCTTTGCCTGAAAAACTTTAGTAAGCATGAAGTCAGTGATCGTAACCACTAGGTCAAGGAAGCCGGGAGAACCCGAATTGCAAATGAGAGGAAAAAGTGTACAAAAGCGACGAAACAGGCATTCAGTAACAAGGCAAATCTTCTTTGATAAATGCTTTGTACGAAATCTTATGTAAACTGGATGTGGAACAAAATCTACGAGTGATAAAAGAAAATCGGCAGCCTTTGAAATGTGGATATGGAACAGAATAAAAAATCAGCTGGACACAGAATGAGGTTGTGCTGGATAGACGCGAAAAAAGTGAGAGAGAAGGCTGGTTAGGACAGTGGTTGTACGGAGACAGTATACTGAAGGGTACAACTGAATAAGTTGAAGGGAAAAGAGGAAGAAGACCTACGCACCTTCTGAACAGTACTAACACGGAAATGAAGCGTGAAAATGTAGAGCACAATGTATGTCGTTGGCGAGGGTTCAGCGAGCTGTACACGAAATGGAAAGTAATTTGTGCAGAATGAATACGGATTGCGAGAAAAAAGTCAAAATGTCTACGCGTGAAAAAAAGTAGACGAAAGAAAGAGTAACGGTAGCTGTACTGCCCGTGTGGCCGAGTGGTAAAGGCAGTCGACTTCGGAGCGCGGGGTTCAAATCTCACCGTCGACTCCCATATATTTCTGTTGTTGTTGATTGAAGCAGGTTTGCATACGAGCTGATAGCCGTTAACCAACGAAGCGAATTGCATGCACGCAGTGCTTTCCGCAAGATGTTGTCCAATCATGCATAGACTATGCACACTCGTCATTTATCAAGTGTTCGATGCTTTTGCTTCCATCATTTTGTTGTTCTTCGGCATGTCCATTCTTAAACAGATTTTTCTCTGTATTTGTTTCTAGTTTCACGTCTTGCATGATCCCTATGTAGGTACATGTATCCCTATGTAGGAAATACATTTTGTATCCTCGTTTGCACGCTGGTGTATATGTTTGGTTTGCATGTTTTCACCCTTCTCACTTCCCACAATAATCACATATTTCCAGTACGATGGATACAATGTCATTCAATCACTGATTTTTCCACAGAAAAAATGATAGTCGACGATGAGATATGAATCCACAACCCCACGCTTCGGAGTCGACTGCCTTTACCACTCGGCCACACAGTCAGTACAGCAACCGTTACTCTTTCTTTCGTCTACTTTTTTTCACGCGTAGACATTTTGACTTTTTTCTCGCAATCCGTATTCATTCTGCACAAATTACTTTCCATTTCGTGTACAGCTCGCTGAACCCTCCCCAACGACATGTATTGTGTTCAACATTTCCACCTTCCACTTGCTTCATTCCCGTATAAGGAAGGTAAATCGTACGCCTTTCTTCTTGGCGCAAGGTCACGATGACAAGAGAGCTTACGGTAGCTTTGAAGGACCTGCCGTTTTCGGCATAACACTAAACAGCTTAAAACATGCACTTCACAAAGGAGTGATAAATATTAGTTGCCTTCGACTAGTGAACTTGGAAGAGAATGGAAACTCAGACATTACGTAACGGAGACAGCAGGTGAAAGGAGGAAGAATTTCTTGCGATAAAAAGGACATTGATTGTACAGATATTATTATATACTGAAAGAATGTGACTGGACCTAACTCAAGACCGTTAAAACAAAGGAATACAAGCTAAGTAATTGTTATAGAGACAATACCAAAGCGGGCCCGTATATCGAAAATGTTCCTTTAAGTTCTATCACAAACAATTATCAACAAACTTTATTCCCCTCACTCTTTCTGACGATGAGGAATCCAACCGTGTATGAATAATCTCTGTGTTTTATATTACTGAAATCTGAGGGGGGTGGGTACAGACGGAGAATGCTAAGCGATACAAAAGGACCTACAAGCTAGTTTTCCCCGCCCTTTTAAACGAGGAATATAATGAAGTAGTCTATGGTTCATTTCTGTATCACTTGTATAGCTACTGAGATCTAGGCGGAAAGGCAGACATACTAACTTCCACATATAAATACATGAGCGCAATGGAGAAAGCTAAGTAAATGAAAAGGACCTGCCAGTTTTAGAGAAAGTTAGTTTTCCCCATTCTTTCAGACCACAAGAAATCCAGTATATTGATCATCTTTGTCTGATTTGTAGTTACAGCCCACATGGCAAAACCAACTTGAATTAAACTTGTTTTGGACTTTAAAACATCAAGCCATCAAACAACAAGCTGAAAACAAGCTTCTCGTGTCAAGCAAAAAAGGCTGAATCAAGCTTGAAACTGGGTTGTTTGATCAAGTATATTTTATATAACAAATATCAAGGTTGTATCAAGCTTGACATATACTTGTATCACGTCAAACCTAACAAGGCAAAATCAAGCGAACTTCGGTCTTGAATCAAGAAACAGTGCTATGTGGGTGAGATCCAACGGAAGGAGACAGATGGACAGACATGATATGTATACGGGTAAGCTACAAGCTATATGAGAGCGAATAAGGGATGTTAAACTACATTAAGGGATCTATCAGCAGTGTTCGATTTGTTATCATTTACGAAAGGGGGGGGGGGGCTAAAAACAGTGGTTGCTGGTAAGTTCCAACATACTAAATGATTAGGTGGGGTTCTATCCCTGGTTGGGATGATATTCGGAATCAACAACCGGGGATCAAATCCTCACGAACCAGGGATCATCCCCGGCATCCTCCCTAGCAAATCGAACGCTGTCTATCAGTAATCAACACACAAGATACAACTAATACGAGTAAGAGCGGCCTGCAAAACCGGAACACGCCCACTCAAGACTATTCAATTTCAACAGTAAACATGAACGCATTCGATTTTAGTTTACGTAGGCAAGAAAAACACTAGACAACACTTCAATTGGAGTTTCAACAATTTTTTTTATAAGGCGACATGTATTTGCTACATAAATATAACAACACTGTTCAATAGTGCTTTAGAAAACAGTCCAAGTACGTTCCAACAGGTGAAGGACTGAAGAGTTTCCTGCGAAAGCCATTAAGGGTAAAGAAAAGTCCACTTCGGTGACAAATGCGTGTTGGCGTGTTCGATATTTTCTATACGATCGACCTCTTACCATGACATTTCCTTAACAGTACTCCTTCCACAAGAACCATGTGAAAAATCAATAGCAACACAACAATAAAACAGAATATCGAGAAAGTGAGGAAAGAAGCACGCAAAATCACCCAAGACAGTAAAGGTAGACAACATGTCTACGTAAAGGGGGCATGGGAAGAACATACATAGCTATCACCAAAACTTGACGGGTGGGCCGAAAATGAAACAATATGACCAATGATAGTTCAGTATCGGGCAATAAAAAAAAAAAAAAAAAAAAATCAATTCAATTTAAGTGCTAGAGACAGCTGAACAGTCAAATATAGCACTGAATCCGATACACAATTACATTATAATGAAGAAATAAACTAAAGTACGCATAGAGGATACAAAACAGACAAATAACAGAATTGATTAAATAAGGTCAGAATTATAGATCAATTGCTTTAGTACATCTTCTCGTAGCAGTACGGCCGGCCTTGTATCGATTTTGAATAAAGAAAAAACAGCTATCTGACAAGGCTTATATTCTAATAACCACAAAAAGAAACCAAAGCATAACAGTTTCGGAAGTATACCACCACCTCTTTCTTCAAACTGTACTACAATAACTCAAAGTAGCCGACCTGATAGTCGTGTGGGTTAAGGCGTCAAGCCAGCGGCTCGAAGATCCCGGGTTCGAATCCAGGCTGGGGCAAGAGTGTTTGTGAATTTTAGAAACTTTACCGCAAATGGACTCGAGACGGTCCGAAGTCCATTATTACCAAAATACAAAATTAAAAAACAAACTCTCAGTAGTAGTAGAAGTAGTAGTCATAGCCGTCGTCCAAATAAGGAAAAGTATAATAAACTTTGTCAGAAAGATGTTTTCTTTAGCCAATCATCCACGTCAGATGATGTCAACGGCCGATAAGATTTTGTTCTGTATGAGGAGATATTAAAGTTCATTTTTCAATTAATTATTTACAGTTAATTTCGTTAGCTAATATCTTCAAAAAGATTTTATTATTAATTATTTTTCTTTAGGTCTCTAACATTTCCAGATTAAATTAATTGCAACAGTACTTATAATTAAAGAAAAAAATACGGTATATTCAACTTTAAAACAGAAGTCTTAAGATACACCTTTAATCTTACGCATACTTAAGCGATGTAACAGATTAAATTCTGTTTTAAAGATTTTGAAGGGAAAAAAAAACAGACTTTAGGCCTCGCGGGAAAGGTCTGACGAGACGTGGTGGAACTTGGACGAGTCCAAACCGCGACGGTTGCTCATCCTATCTTAATAAAGATAAATATTAAGAAGTACTTAACTGACACACTGCTTCTAATTTATTACTCCATGCACAAAAATTTCTAGAAGACTGGTGTCATGTAAGAAAATTAAATAAATTAGTTTTCTAGGTTTGATATTTTACATGCTAAAACAAACCAAAAAAAAAAAGTTCATTTTAAACGAATTAACCCCGACTTTTTCTTTTTACGTTTTACCTTCCTTCCAGATGCCTACTCGTTTTACAGTTAAGTATGTAAAGACCCTATTTTTCAAAATATTATATACAGCGTGTTTATGAACTACACCGACAAATTTCGGGAGGCGATTCCTCGCATCAAAACAAGACGAAATTTTCCCCTGACAAATTCGAAATGCCCATAGTTTCGGAGCTACAGGCTGCCGAAAGCGTGGGAAAATGAACTTTAGATCTTCATATTTGCAACACCACGAACTGTAATACAGTTGATGCGGTATGATATTGTCCAAGACTTTCATTCAACATGCTCTATTTAAAAAAATGCATACACTTTAAAATTCCGCAATGAGCGCGCAAGGGATTGCCCAAAGGATATAGACGATTTCGGAATATTTCTGAAGACGAGGTAGGTCGAAATGAGCATGAATTACGCGCCTTTCCGTGTGAATAAAGACGACATGCGTCATCCCTAGCATTCAATCGCACAATGAGAATCAATTGATTTTGATATACGAAATAAATTTAAAAAAAAATGAATTATGTAATTTTTACTCCTGCTTGTTATGCAACCACTCATTTTAATTTATTTTCTTTAGAAAATAGTTCGGTATACGGAATCTACTTTGAGATATCGACTTCCCGCAAATGACTTTTGGTTTTCTTGTGGAAAGCCATCTCATTCACGCTCATTTCGATCCACTTTTATTTCCGAGGATTTCCTGGGATTTCCTTACTTCCTCTGGGGAATCCCTTGCGCGTCCATTACGGAATTTTGAAGTATGCATGTTTACGTAGTGCAGATTTAAAGTCTTTGACGGTACCATGCCGCATCAGCTCTAATGCTGGTCATGTTAGAAAGCTGTCAAGATCATTATCCCACGCTTTCGGCAGCCTGTTGCTCCGAAACTATGGACATTTCGAAAATCTGCAGAGGAACTTTCGTCAGGAATCACCTTCCGCAGCTTGTTGCCTTTTTTATTACAGTAGAAGTCCGATAGTCCGGCACCGGAAGCCGTACAGCGAAAACAATGAACTGAACCTGTGTGTGGTGACAGCCGAGTAAAGTCCGAACGCTTCCGATTGATTCCGTACAATGCTGATTGCGTCTAACAGTAGCACACGCGTAGTGGACACTTCTGCGTGGTCCCGAACCGCGCCAAGCGCTTTGAACTGTCGTTCACAAGCGTTTACAGGGGAAAAAAACTGGCATGGTGCCGGACAATCGGGCGTTCCGGACTGTTGGATGCCGGTCTATCGGACTTCTACTGTATTATTATTATTTGTTTATAAAAAAAAAAAGCCGAGCCAAGATACTATGGAAAAGCAGAGCAGCAATGGAGAAACGGTTTGCGTGACGCTTACCACTTTCAGATTCCTGTTTTTCTCTATCTTGTCGAGTGACGTTGTTACGGTTGGTAAATACACTGAACTTGTTACTCTGTAGAAATAGCGGATGGACGACGAAATAACGTAACACGTCTTACGAAATACAGATAATGTATCCACAGATGACACAATTAAGAAATATTAACGTACCATGTCCTCGAAATCTTTTATTCTTTTCCAGTCTCCTTCTTGGTTTCAAAGTTTGTCCATCACGGTTGGTAAATTGCTTTCGATGAATCTAAGACCTTAAGACATCACAAGGTTTCTAAAAACAATCTCTCAAGTTCAAGGTTAACTACAAAAACCTCTTTGTTATGACATCAGTTCCGTGTTTTTAATGGCCTTGTTGATTACATAATCGCTGACCCCTTCTGTATTTGTCCATAAAACACTCTCTACGCTCTTTTTGAAAAGATCCAGAGGATTTCTCAAGCATCAGACATAGGTTTCGAAGGGACTATATTAATTTTTTAAGGGTATCAGGCTAGTGCTGAACATCTTGTCGACCTTTGAATTAAAATTAGATATACTATTAATATCGCCGCTTCCAAGGCTAAAGAACGTAATATTACCGAGTAGTGAAAATTCATTTACTACACACAAAGGTTGAAGCGTTGATAGTTTTCAACCCATAAACCCCTGAGGTTCTTTACCGTAGCATTATATTTTAGTCTCCATCCAATTTGCAACAGTAACAACAACAACAAATTATTGCAGCGGAAAAGGGGGGTTACGACCTCTGAGTAGTCAAGAAGTTAGCGCGCTCGCAAGGCTCAATGCAAGTGGGTTTTCCCGCCTTTTTCGTTTTACGTCAATTATTCAAAATTGAGTGCAGGTACACAGAATTTAAATCTCGCAGACCAAAGTTCGTTTCGCACTTTAATAGTGGGTACAATTAGTTTTACAGAAATGCGTTAGTAACCTCAGGATTGTGTGCAGACACTTTGGGACAGAATAATGTCCCAAAAAGTGTCTGCACACCATCCTGAAGTTATTACTAACATTTCCTTAATGCTAATTGAACCTATTATTAAACTACATAATGAACTTTGGTTCCTGAAAGTTAAATTTTGTTAACCTGCACGTGATTCTGAATAATAGATGCAAAACGAAAAAGGCGGGAAAACCCACTTCGATTGAGCCTTAAGTGTTCAATTCCCGCCGAAGTCCATTAAACGGAGTCAGAATTTACCACAAACTGTTGGTCGGTCCGTCCTTAGAAGTACACCAACTGGTTTATGACATTAATTACAATTTCATCTATCAATCAAAAAAGGCTCAAGAACTTTACCATAATTTGTGAATATATACAGCTATAATATCAAACAAGTAGAAACACGTTTGCGGTATAATCTTAGAGTTGACCAGATAACGTATATACAAGGTGGACAAAAACTCAGTCAAATCTCTAGAAACGGAGTTCTCATCAAAATAAGGAAAAGATGTATCTTTGTAATTTGTCGAATTCCGCTAAGTTTCGGAACTACAGGCTGCCGAACGCGTGGGAAAATGAACTTTAGAGTTTGATACTTCCAATACCATTAACAGCAGAACTGCGGGGGCAAGGTACCCTGAAAGACTTCCAACCTGCTCTATTCAAAAGTGCATATTTCGAAATTGTCCGATGGCTGTGCAAGGGATTAACCAAAGGAACTAACGGATTCCCTGAAGTAAAGGTAGGCCTAAATGTGGAGATATGGAAGATATATGGGCTGCAAGTTGTCGGGTTAGAAAATATATGTGGAGACACAGGCCAATATGCTGGTAGGATCTGGAATAACAGTAAAAACGCTTATCAGCACGTATACTACCGAGGGTTGGGGAATAGTGAAAGCATTGTCACGACTGAATGGAACCACGTGTCATGTAAGATATATTTAGAAGGCATTACTAACAAACAAAAGAACATTGTGAATGTTGGTACCATAGTGTTGCAATCTTCGTGTTGGCGTGATATATCTTCCATGGTTTGCAACACTGTGCAACGAACTTGTTCTATTTTCTTCTCTATTGCCAGTACTTTTCCACTGTGCATTAATTGCTATATAATGTTATTTTTAAAAAATGTAACTTTGTTCTGCGTTGGCAACACTGCTTATGTTTTTTGTTACTGTCAGTTATATGTTGTGCAAGTTTTATTTTGATTACTTTTCCCGTTTTCAAGATATTCCATTACAACCTCACTACTGCCTTTATATACATTTTTGTGACATTCAAAGTTTCGAGCCCTCCCCCTGGACCATGGCACCTTAACTTTTGGTAATCTCCATATCTCGTTATGTTGCTTGCGATCTATTAGGTGTGAGTAGGATTTGTGTGTGAGAACCGTGACCCTTTCTTGTAAGCAAACTACGGCCTTTTCCATATCAAATGATTCATCCACGGAATGTTTTGCATAGTTTGGTGGATTTGTGGATGAGATATAGAATTTGTTTAAGTTAACCTTCAGTACCTTTGTTCTTACAAAGGCATTCATTTGTCACAAAATGCAACAAATGTATAACAATAAAAACATAAAGGGCAAGTTTTCAGAATACATAATTATTCAATACGTCTTTGGGTTATTCTTGAACTCTTGCCAAGTCTACAAACTCTAAGCTTCATCACAGTGGAACAACCTTTCTCCGAATGCTTTTAACACGGATTTCCGGTATATCCGGATTTAATAAAGCAGTTGTACTTAATTAACTCTTAAAATACGTACACTCACGGTATGATATATTCCGGGAAGTTTCTTCCTTTTACTGTAATGTATTTGTTTTCCTTTTAATGTAAATCTGACAAGCAGAGTCTGCCTACGCCTGTCACACTGAAATTGGAAATGACGCACTTAGGTATGTGATTGCCAAGACATAAGTGCCTGTGTCGTGCATGAATTCAAGTTGATTAAACTAATAAAAACTTAATAAAGACATGCTTTTCTTAAACAAGTCGTACTAAAAAGTAAACAATAATTATGTTTATGGATGACTAAAAAGAAAAGCATGCAGCGCTCTCTCTCATATACAGTCACTTTATAAATTCTTGAATTCGCGCGTCCCATGCTTTTCTTTTTTGGTTATACATTAACAAAATTATTTTTCTTTACATTTCAGAACGAATTGTTAAAGAAAAGTGTCTTTAGAAAGGTTTAATTATTATTTTTATTTTAGTTATTTCGTTTTTTGGATATTTTTTTTTTATCAATCTAATATTTTGTGACCCAAATCCTAAAGTGCTCTGCAACCAGTCAAACCCAATATCGTTGCAGGCTAGTATTTATTTTAGGATAAAGAAGTCCATATTATTTTTTCTTAAAATATATAGAAATATATGAAAGTAACGAGCTCCTGCGTAGCCTAGTCGGTAGCGCGCTCGACTTCAGTGCGAGCGGTCCCGGGCTCAAAAATTTCGGTGTTGACCCAGTATCGTGAGGGCAATTGGGGAGTTGCTGTGAATAAAAGACAGTGGCGATCACAGTGAGAGCTTCGGCTCTCCTCTCCCAACCCGTCTGGTCAGCGTGGGAGCAGTAGACCAACTCTCCCTTCGGGGAGAGGCCTCATCCACTAGTGGATTGAATATGGCTGTGATTTATTATTATTATTTATTATATGAAAGTAACAATGGAATATTGTATTGTCACCCGACTTACGTTGCTGTGCAAAATTTAATCATTGTATGACGTCGGGAAATTAGTTAAATTAATGTTGGAAGATTGGAGGACACCACGAACCATTTTGAACTAAAAAGAATGTAAATATATACAGTGAACCTCGATATATCGAATTCCTTGATAAATCGAAGTTCTTCCATTCCCC